>JAVSBT010202312.1:0-13492 GCA_033118115.1 Pharyngocirrus eroticus | reverse complement strand
CTCCAAGCTGTAAAATTTGGCAGCATGTTAAAGGAAGTAAGAAATTAAATGAAATAACAAAGTAAACCAAGTAACAATTTAACTTAGGAAATCTGGTCAGATATTGCATCACAGTGGCAAGATTTCCAATGCTAATTCATCATAGAGAGTTTTAAAATACAATTTGATCATATTTTCATAGAAGATAGAAAATAATAATAATTAATTTCAGTATAAGCTATGAATGCTCTATACTAGCCTATTATGGAAAAAAAATCCATAGAAAAATTATTAAGTCACCTATAGTATAAAAAGAACCCACATGTTTTTTATATTCTGAATACTGGTGTATAATCATAACAAGAACAGAGTAGTAGATACTAGGTACAGAGTAGTCTCTGACAATCCCTTTCTTCTATAACTGCTGTTTTGCAATTCAAAGTCACCACACCCTTCTGTGAAAGAAGACACTTTTCCTTTTTGTAGGCAGGCTAATTGCTGTTTTAGATTTTTGTTTTCTTTGAACATATCCATAATGAGGCAATTCTAAGCAATTAATGTTGTTTTTTTCGTTCTTAAGTTATTTTGTGGATAACATGTCGAAACGATTTTGTCGTAAGTAACTATAAGGTATAACAAAAGATGTGCATCTGACCCTGTTATTTCTATAATAAATTGTGTGTGGACTAAAAATACAAATATGTTTAATAAAAGTAAAATCAGAAAATAGTAATGTTGCTTGAATACACTAGAACAGAGGTAGCTGTTTCATTTGGCCTGTTAATCAATTATTTAAGAAGTGGAAATAATGTACTTACCAAATTCAAAAATGGCATGAAAAATCCCAGATAGCTGAGTAAATTTCCCATGTACCACAAGACTATTTCAGGTCTATTTTTGATCTCTGCCATGGTACAACATCTCCTTGGGATGCTCTCATCCAAATGGGAGACTTCATTGACTTCTTGCACTGGCTCTGGTTCCGCATCCTCAGTTTCCTCCTCAAGACGTTCCATCCCGGCTTCTTCTTTTCCAGAGAAAGTCCAGCAGCAGCATAGGCCAGAGAGGGCTATTAAAACACTTGCCACCCTAAAGGCAACTCGCCAACCAAATTTGGTCACAATCCATGCGTTGATGGGATTAAAAATCAGACTTCCTGTGGAATGAATATATATAAAATACTATATTTGGTATAGATGACAGATCAAATAGCATAGAGATTTACAATATGCTCTCCTCATAGTCCAGACAATATAATCAAGATAATTTCCTTTTCTTATTAGATTTGTTTCACAGTTATATGCAACATACATGTACAGGCATTTGTAAGGCCACTTCAAATTGATTAGAGGGTCGATGGATGCCAGTTTTTTTGTGGTTGACAATTTTTTTTCCCAACATGTTGCTTTTGTGTCCTATTTATAACCACAAAATCAAGCAAAAACTGTGTAGGTTGTAAACCATATATTTTCAGTTAGACAAAAAGAGCTAGATATAGGTGATTTTCACAATACAATTATACATTTGTGCTTACTTCATGCAAATGGAACACTTCAATGACCCTTCCTGTTGTATCGACATAAGAGCCAAGTATAGTCTAATTTATGTTGGGATGAAAATATAAATTCAGCTGGCCTGGCCAATTTTTGACACCAAAAATCCATCAACCAACAAATCGATATGAAATGGCCTAATCATATTTTCTTCTATTTTTTAAAATGAGATCAGAGGTAAAAATCTTGAAATAATCTTACCTATAGGATACCCACAGAGTAGGATACTTGTAGCAAGTACGTGGTACTTGTGATGTTTATCAAAATGTTCACCAATCACAAGAGAGGAAGCCATATAGAGTAGACTGGAACCAACCCCATATAAGATACTGTGCGTAAGGAACATCCATTCTATTGTTCTAACAAAAGATGAGCATAAACAACTAATACTCAGGATGAGGACTCCTAAATATCCTCCCCATTTATAGCCTCTGTATTTTAGTGATCTTATGAAGGCAATAGAAACGGGTGCACAGGAAAGGGATATGCAGAATGATAATGTACCAATCCAGTCTGAAATGAGAACAAAATATGAGGAGTTTATGGTAGAGTTATTTGTTATAAGAGGGGGGTGGAGGGGGGTCTGATCCCAGTTCCCAAAGAATCCAAAATCAAAATCCAAAATCCCGAAAAATCAAACATCAAATAAGGACACCCCCAAATCCCAAATCCCATAGAATTCAAATGCAAAATCCCAAATCCCAAACAATTAGAATGTCCAATCCCAATCCCAAAGAATTGGTAAATCCCAAATCCCAAGAAATTCAATCTGAAAATCCCAAGTCCCAAACAATTAAAAAGGCCAAATCCCAATTCCCAAGGAACCCCCCCCCCCCCCCTCTTATAAAGATAAAAGGAAAAAATTATAATTCAAGGATGATCATGTTGAGACCAATGATGATAATGAATATGATGACAATAACATATTAAAATTGATGATAATAGTGAGAAGAAGAAGATGAAGAGGAAGGATTGACAGATAGTCTATTTTGATAATTAGTTAGGTTATTTTGTTTAAACAGATGACCCATTCAGCTAGCTAGTCTTCCATGGGGCGCTTTGTCATTATAATATGATATAGACTTTATTGCAACTAAAAGTTGAATGACATACAATTTGAAAACAGACACACATTTTCATGCAAATCAAACTGAATTTATTTAGTAATGTTTTGATCTGAGAGAAGAAATGTTGAAATCAATATTGTACTCTCTTATCAAATATGGATTTTAAAGTAGAGATCTATCTTTATCTTAACATCATAGTATTATTTGCATAATACATTAGTGTATATCTGCTTCTCTATTATATATAAACCAATCAACCCTATACATTAATGCTGAAAAAAAGAGAAAACATGATGCTCTTTTCTTCTAGTTCTCAACCCAATTCCTTTTCTAAATATACTCTGTAAATTTATATTCCTATAAAAATCTTGCAAGTTCGCATTGCTGCCTTGGTTTCCTTTTGAAGAGTGCCATTTCTCCCTAGCCCCTTTTCTGCTAGGAAACACCAGGAAATCAACTGCCACATCTTGATTCATCTGACTACAAATGGGCCCATCAATCTTTCTTCAGTCAATGCAAATGACTTTAATATCTTTGCTAAGCTTGTCATACTAATCAGCCACTGCCTCATAAGAGATGGTTTCATGATCTCCAAAGCAACCAAGCATTGTTTGGTCAGGGGTAGAGTTACTGAGGAATTCTAAAGGGCTCCAACTCAAGACTCTACAATGAACCAAAGAGCTATCAACATTTTGGAGGGGAATATTTTAAGAGGATTTCCAGGCTTATCATTTCATAAATTTATGAAGCTTAAAAAAGTATGTTAGGTTATTTTCTCTTGAGTTAAATGTAACCCATACGCTTAAAGGGACTTTAAGTACTATTCAATAAATAAATGGCTTTTCCCTATGGTCAAGCCCATACCACAATACTGAAACGTTCTTTCGCCACCTCTTTACAATAGCTGTGGGTATTTCTAATTTATCAATGCATCTTATATTAATGTAAAGATCTATAAAAAGATTTAAAATTTGCCATTTAAATATCATAATGCTAATAAAAAACTAGCTCTTTTAGTACCAATTTTGTTTGGAAAAAACCTTTTTCTACTAAAAAATATCACCTGAATATATTGGTTCTTCAGTAAAAACCAACCTCAACAATTTTACTTGATTTCAATACATTGTCATAAATCATCAGTTGGCAATGAATTCTAGATACTACCATGTATGAAAATAAATTGATAGGGCCCCCCCCCCCCCCCCCACCTTAAAAATGCTTTACTTAACTGTAAATTATGTCCAACTCCTTTGTTGGTCAAGAAATTTAAAAGTTTAAAAAAATATAACCTATTAGCAAAATCTGTAAAATAGATTCTAGCTTGAGATAAATTTAATCTACCTTTGTTATGTCATTCCAAAAAATAAAAGTAGAATGATCTAAAGTATCATCAAAAGATATACTAAAGATAAACATTTACTTTGGGGTACTGTTGAGTATATCATTACCACACATTCATGACATTCCAATCATTTTAGATTGTATTTGCAAATTGTTGTATGATATCCCTTTCTTCTTCAAATAATAAATTGATGACCTCAATAAGATGTATCATACAATTAAAAATCCAAAAATATTTATTTTTAGATTGTCTTTCAAACTATAAACTTATACATTGTTCAGGAATGCTTTTATCTTGAAACCAAAAAATATCAGGTTTTTTATTTATCCTATGTTTTTTTTATATTTATATACTAATTTCTGATTTGTTTCAATTTCATTGGTGTCCCCACAAATTTGTAGCCTCACTTCTCATTTTCTACAAGTTCCCATATTGTGCCATGTGATTGATATTCTTCGTCTGGCTTTTTGACTTTCTAGTTACTCCGTATTCAACCATCCAGTCAGTATTTTAAATCATTCCATGAACTAGGCACCCATTAATAATTCTGTTCCAAAACTGATAAGACTTGGTTAGGTCCACAAACTATACTGGGTAATTGAATATCATCATATCGTGTGCTTTAATTCAGAGATGTGAACCCCTCCCATAATTGATTGTCAATACATATATGAGTTCCATTAAATTACTGAATTTTATCTTTTTTAATTTGACATAATACTCTGCAGAATCGCTTTTATTCCCATTTATCAACTCAATGGATTTGTGAGACAAGATATGGGGATTGGAAAAGAAGATTTAATGCCTGGTATTAAGCATGGTTCTTATGCTCAGATAGCTATGAATAGAAGGAGAGGATAGGGTACCATCAAGCATGAAAATGATCGCAATGGACACCCAGAGCCGTGCTACCTCATACACTGGAATTATGGAGAAATAAATTGGAGATTATTCATTCTCATTTTTATGATTTGCATTTGTTCTACATGGATTTTTAGGAATAAAGACTTTATCTGAGATAATGTATTTTCAAGGCATTAAAATTAAGGAAAAGTTGAATAATATTTATAGCATGCAGTATACATTCAGCTTATAAACTATATGATTCTAGATCATGGAATATTTTTGATAAATTCAACAAATAACACTTACAAGATTCAAATTAAATCAAGATTTTAAAAATATTGTTTATGAAAAGGAACATTTTATATGCGTTAGGTCATATGACACAACATCAGTCACAAAAATGGCTTACAGATAAAAAGACATTTGATTCCAAATTCCTACAGTTTTTCAATTTTATTGTATCTTATCAATTACTGTGTTGAATTTAAAGGGGATAGGAATCCAAAACTTTTGATTGACATCAAAGGTAAATGTCAAGGCCATTCTAGCAAGATTTAATCATGGAGACATATGAAGAATATTTTTTCTATAAATAGAGTTTGATTAGCCATGGAAGTTTTTAAAAAAGGAGAAAAATTCATTAGCTTGAAAAGTTTCATCTCCACAAGGCTATAAGAAATCCACTGAAACTATTAACCCATGAAATCACAGTCTGAGACGATGTGCTTTGAATATTAATGGAATTAAATAATGCCAGCATGGCCACAGATTAATCGCACTACTGCATTTTGGATTGCCATGTCCTCTCAAATAAAAGTTTCTCCGCTATTGTTCTCTTGTAAAGTATTTCCTGCCATAAATTTCTAGGCTTTTTTATCCGTCCATTTCAGCAGTCTAAGACATGGTTAGTGCCACTCCTAAGAATCCTGGAAAATTACTCATTAATTTCCCCTTAACATTGTAAACCACTGGCAAAACAACACCCCAGCAATGCATTAGTTTGCCTGTCTTGTTCTATTCTTGTACAATTGTTTGCCTTTCATCTGTGCAATATGTTTTACAACACTTTCTGTATTAAATATATTGAAATGTAGAATTATGAAAGCCATTTTTAGGAAGGGACTAAAATGGCATTTTTTCTTTTTTGGTAATACTTTATATGTTAAATCATATTCAGAGAAACTTGAGTAATATTAAACAGTGGCTAAGGATGTCCTAAAGCCAAAAATATAGGCTTTCACATGGCTTTATTTTTCAATGAAAATGATAATTTTGGACACATATTCATGCATATAAAGAAAAGCAATTATACCCTCATTCCTCCTTAAAACATTTATTTTTCCTTGTATGTGTTTTGTTTTCCTTACAGTGTAAGTGAATTGCTAGCATCAGGCTAAAAGCACGAACTTGTGATTATTCATAGCTATAGTATTGTTATTGTTATTGTAGTTACATAAATCATAATAATATCATTTAATTGTAAACAGAGAGAGAGAAACCTTATTCAATAAGATACAACAGTATGCACTATCATGCACCATTACATAATCATGTAGAAGCATCTCTACTTTGCATTTAAGATAGTAATGATTTTAGAATTAAAGGAAAAAGGCATTTATAGATTCAGATAATCATGAGAAGATATAAAAGGCCATCTGTTCTCTCCTTTTATGCTTTGACAATCTTGATGAAGCCATGTACAAATGCAATCATCTTCCTGTTCCCTCCTTTGTTTTACAAATCTAATTGAAGACATAACAATGATGCATGAGAGGGTACATGCTACGTTTTGTATCTGTGCACTGTCTATGAATGTATGATTGTGTAGTTTAGTCTCAAGACCTCAATCATTGCTCCTGCTTTGACCTTGTTTAGGTACTATTACATGCTCGTAATGCTTTGGTTTTTCTTAATATTTTAGTTTTAAGCATATCTAGGTCACTTCTAGGCAGCCTCATGTGTGTTGATATTTCTCCTGGATGCATAGAAGATGTTTACAAAGGCTGATAGAACCTAATTGGTGAGTACTTAGTGAGAACTTATCAGCTATGACAATATCTATTCATGATTGGAACCTATTGAATAAAGATTTGTGTACAGAATTACATGTACTCATATTGTACAAAAGTGATGTCGTATCAAAGCCTATAGTTGCGAATATACTTCTGTTTTATAGTTAATCCGATTCACTGAGGAGAACAACCCAAATGTCATTGACTGATTCCAATTTGAGAGACAGACATTTTGATAATTTTTAAATATTCTCAAGAGCATACTTAGATTAAACCAGGGATCTTCCATCTCAATGATAAACCAACACTTTACCTATACAGCTACCAGCTATTATAACATTAATTGAAATAAAATCACAAGAGCCTCAATTTAAATCTTCTTTTGGGGCACAGTCTCTTTTTCATATAAATAATGTCTTAACATGTATGGCTGTTCTACTACTCAAACATTTTCCCTGCATTAAAAAGTTGTATTTTATATGTCAATAAGTTCCCATACATTCAGTTCGAATCTAAAAGATACCTACTAAACACAGTTATTTCTATCCCTTTGGTTAGACATTGTGTACTCTGATTCTAACAAGGCAGCCCGTCTCTGCTTTGCCTAGTCAAGGGAAAGAACTGTAAAACTGTGATAAGAATGAAGCTGATCCATAGGGAACCCCTGTTAGCTATAAATTCAACCACTGCTTTGAGAAGATTAATCTTGCTATTAAAAACCATTCTAGCCTAAAGATGCATGCCTTCTATTTGTTAAATGAGAGCTATACATATAGAAAGAAGTAAAAAGGGATTTTGATTTTTTTTGTGATTGAGTGATGAAGGTTTTTGGTTTTCTTATTAATGTGGCAGGGTGTGGTAGAAAGAAAGGAACCAAGAAGTTTTTATGTAACTCTATAATCAAATACTTAAGACTATGCAGGATAGATAACTCCTTTTCGTCAGATGAGATACATATATATAGAAAAATGTAAAAAGTGTATGTCTTAGTTTACCAGGATCATCTGTTCACTTCTATTGTCAAGATAGGTTTTTAGTAGGCTTTTAGAGAATTTTGAGACAAATATCGATTTGTTTTCAATCTTAATTGTTTTCTGTATTCTTGTATATGCCATGGGGATAGCACACCTGACCCTTGTCCAAGTTTGATATCCGTTTTGCTGGATAGGGAAACAAGCCAGACCTTTCTGATACACATAGCTAAAAAAACAGTTTCAACTAAAATGTGAACTAAAAGAAGAGGGAATGTACAAATTGAGTAGCATTCATTTTGGTTTATTCTTTGTTGTTTTTTATAGCTATGAAGGCCTTAATTGTTGACCCTTTATTTTGAGATTATCATTACATTTACTGAAAACAAGACAAATTTTCTTGTATGTATTTGTGGCTTTGTCAATAAACATGATGGTCTAAGAATGAAGATGAAAGTGATGATTAGGAGAATGACTTTTGTGATGACACTACTGGAGGTATTGATGATGACAATAATAAGGACAGTGATAATGAGGACAGTGAAGATGAATAATGATCTTTGTTTTAACATAAATGTTAGAAAATAATTCAAAATTTAATGAAAATCAGACTAAAGGAGCACTATACTGATATTTTTAACCACATATTTTAGTTCCTTTTACAGGTTCATCACTATGTCATGATTCTGCAAAGTGAGTAATGCTCACTGTCAATCTTAAATTTGTTCAGATAAATTCTATATACAGATTGACTTCATTATAATCTTGACACCAGAATTAGATAATTACGTACATGCAAAGCTTGGAAATATCTGACATTTATTATATGTATTGTTATACTTACTTTGTTCAGCTAGGGGTCTATGGTATGCACTCTCTAACTGAACTACAAAGACACCAAAACTGTAAGTGATGCCACTCCTCATGATTGTCACCATTAGCACAGCCAGGCATATGGTCCATCCTTTTACATCTTCATGGATAGCAATATTAAGTCTGTGAAAATAATTTTTAACATTTGAATGCACACTGGACAGATACTCTATTGCAGGTTCATAAAATGCCATGATGAATTATTTTCGTTGATTTTATTGGGGTTTTTTTCTATCACAGTTGTGTTTTGGTTTTACTTCTATATCTCCTTTGTCCTAGAAATGGTGGTTTTGTTGATTTGTCATATCTTTTTTAATCAGCAATGCATAGTTTATCATCTGCCTGAAAGAAAAAGTAAAAAGTTTTCATTATAATTGTCAAAGATAGCAAGATGTGAAAGTATACACAAGGATTTATGTAAATGGTGGCACACCTTTCCTTTTTTGATAACTCTGGATAACAAATACATCTGAATAGATGATGATCTTGAATGACAATGGGACTGCGAGTTAGAGGTATACAACTATGTAGAAATAAACAAGGTGAACAGTAGCAATATTCTATATTCTATAAATTGATTAAATCACGCCTAGGTGAAATATGACATCAGTTCACCGTGATGTGTAGGTGTTCAAGATCAGAATTCTATTAAATAAAGACCCCAATGAAATAGCAGCTGTACAAGAGTAATAATTACAGCCCCATGATAAATAAAACATTAATAACAAAATCGCAACCAAAACTAATGTGCTACATTGTTCATGAAAACTCTCTTGTGCATCATTAGAAAAAAGGAATTACAATCCCTCTGAATTGCTTCAAAGAAGACATACCCCATGATGGTAATTATGAACAAAAGTCAAGATCTCTATGTGAAAAGGTGTTACATACTTCAAAGAAGCACGACATGATGAAGCAGTTTTATACATGTTTAATCAATACATGATTATTCAGATTAGAGACTGAAGAGGCAGTTACCTGCAGTTACTATGTGCTGATGTTTTTTTTTATTTGACACCATGCCTAAGTTCAAGAACTGCCTCTAAAGGAGAAAAGCCAAAGTAATGCAGCTGAATAATTTTGAAAAGAGACTAATTGCAGTGAAGTCCCTCCAGCTTTAAGAAATCTTGTTTTGAAGAACATTCTTTTATAGATTAAAAGCTCTGTTTTAGCAGAAGATTATTCACTAGTTATTTTTTCATCAATGTATAAAACACATACAAAACTTTTTTTGTTAGAATGAGAGATTTCTGTATCTCCTAAAACTATTCACCACCTGGTTCTAGGTGTTATGAAAGACCAATTGAGATCGCAAAAAAATTGTTAAGTAGTTTGTGTAATTGATACAATGTTTTTGATACAGTAACTCAGTAACTGCCTAATGAAACATTTACTGGGTAGATATTTGGCCCTTATCTTGAAGGTGTATGCAATAAATTGGTTTCACTGTTAATTCAACTTTTTTTTGTTTGGCCAAATCTTGCTTTTCAGAATAAAAAACGAAAAACAATTGTTCTTGGGGTCTACAGGTACCTGTGACCTCTCTCTGGGACTATTACATGTTTTAATAGGACTGAATCGGTACTGAGATTGCATACGGACTGGGTATGCTAAGGTCCCTGAGGGAGTTTTAACTTTTCAAAAGCAATTTAGGCTCACATGTCTTCTTTTTACACAAGATTGCTCATATTACCATGTCTAGAAATGGCTTCCCTGCTGCTTCCTTAAATGCTGTTTTGAGAAGGTCAGTTAGCAAATAGGGATCATTCACTTAAAAGTGATCACATTTCATGGAACGCTCTAAAGTGTTTGCATTGGCAAGGAAAAATAACATTGTTATCTATGGTAATGATCATATGGTATGGCTTTTGAGTTTTAGTTTAAAAAATCTGTCAAGATGCTTTACTCTATCATTGCCTAAAACTCTGGTGTCATTTTGATTACATCTATATATCACCAATATTCTGACATCTTGTTGCTTTTTGCTTGAATTAAAATGAGACTCCATTTTGTTTTAGGTCAACTATGAATTTTCAATTCTTGTGCAAATACAGTATATTTGATGTTGTTGCTTTTAAACAGTATCAGAATACTTATAGGCCCAAGAAAATCCAGCATCGATATTAACATTGTTGCATTTGGGTAGTTTTCAAGTTAGTCTTTCTGGGGTTTTATTTTGTTATTTTGACCCTTTTTTTAAATGAAAGCAGCAAATCTGCACATTTGACATGCCATAGATCCCTGTAAATTTGAAAGTTTGTAACTTGAAAGGAAGATAAAACCAGGATTTATGATAAATAAAAACATAATTTTGATGTCAATCCTAAGAATTTCTCTAGTTTTTATGGCGTCAGATTTTCAACATATTTGTCATAGACTAAAAAAACTACCATTGATCTTAAATCCAACTGCAGAAACTTCCATTCAAAGAGAAATTCTAAAAAGGAAATAAAGAAAGGATTGTACCAAAGCTTATCTCTTTAAAACTCTTGGATTTTACCTCTTTTAGGAGTTCATGCTTTGGCACGACTTTGCAGAGGAGCATGCAGTAATTGGAAGGATAAAGGCTTTGAAGAGCTACTCATTTTTCTGAGTCTTCGCACATTTTCTTGATTACATGGCTAGAAAATAATTGATATCAAGGAAACTAAGGTCTTTTGCTGGAACTGTCAACCATAGAACTTTAAACCAGGCAGCAATTATGGTGGCACATTTCTGGGATAGAACTTGATGAGATCATTTAGAGGAAAGAAAAGGAGATGTAAATAATGTTTTGTAAAATAATGCCTCACTCCTTGTATGTAGTTAAGGTCTATTTGTGTCTCACTAATTGTAAAGAGATTCGACCTTTTCAAGCAAATAAACATTAATTGAACTTTTACTGTTCATACAATGGATGCTCTTCAAAATGATATCTGATGCCTCTTTTTAAAAAAATGGATTTGAATTCTATTCAAAGGGTAAAATTAATATATAGACAACTCTTCATTTATGGTGGTAAAACAAAAAGAAGGTAGACAGTCTTTAATCAAAGGGATACAAAGGAAATGGCCTATTCTTGATCATTTTTTAGACAATGAATTTCTTGTAATTTGTTCTTTTTTTTCACACACATTTGCTTTTTATATCTTTTTCTTATGTTAACCTTCAATAGGATTTACTCATTCAAAACTCTGTAGACTGGGTTTTTTTCAGACAATTAGATCTGAGTAACCACAAAATAATTTTGTAAACTATTACAGATGACTCATGAATTTTATTATTAATACTTTCTGCAAGAAACCACAGAATAGTTTTATTTGATATTTGTACTTCATAAGTTAGTCAAATTGCAATATACAATTTTTCTGAAGGAGTAGGTTTAGGAGAAACAAGGTTCTTTATCACCCATATAGTTGTTCCAACCCCCCTCCCTCCAAAAAACCCCAAAAGCCAAACAACAATTTTACATAAGTTCCACAAAATTCTAGGAAAAACAGTTACCAGGATATTCTAGTATCCTGTTCAGATTGACAACACCCTAAGATGTTTGTGATATAAAGACTGACAGCTCCTCTAGACAGTGTGAAAAAGCAAGTTGATGAATAACTTTATTTCAAGACTCCTTGCGTAATAGTATCAAGACCCTTCATCGTTATTCCTAACAACTATTCCTAACAACTGATGTCTCTTACACATGATTTGTCTTCCCCCAACTGCTCTATCTCTTAAAGTAAAAAACAGTCATTATCACTTTGATGCAACAAAATGTGTTGCCACATCATCCCTTAATAACATTACAACAACAGCCTGACACTGACTCAGTCAATTACTTAAGGAGCATCAAAAAGTCAAGGTTTTGGGGATCCATAGTAACTCCTTTTAATCATGTCAGAGCACTCTAAGTGAATTTGTTAGATGATTCTCTAACTGATCTTTATTTGATTGATAGCCTAGCCTTTTCAAGACATCACAAATCTGCTTTGGAGCAAATCATGTTCATTTTTTGCCAGAAATTGATGATAACATTGTTATTCTATTTCATATCAGTAAAGGATGAGGCACAGACCCATTTGTGATGTGTGATCTGTCATCATGTCTTGGGTTGCTGGATATTTCTTTTTATTCCCATTTCACTCTGGAGATTAGATATCAATTGTATTTTGTTCAGATTGATATGTGATCATCCATTTTTTAAGATGAGACTTGGCGTAAAGTGTGTGGGATTTTCTACGTCATTGACCCCAAAAATGATTCACTATGGAACAGATTAAGAATTAATAAGATTATAGTGTTTTACACAATTTTATAAAAGATCCATCTTTATTCTCCACAGAAAAGTGTTGAGATATTGTTTTTTTTCCTTTTTCTATCATAAGTCTTTTGAAAACTTTCAGAAACAGTAAATATATGTTTTCTACTTTTGAGATTAATTAATGCTATTCTAATGAAAAACTTATTTATATACATATATGCAATGATACATGTGAGCCATGTTTACTTCGCTGTTCTTACATTCAATAAGTGTTGGAAAAAAAGTAAAACTGTTTAAATATTTTTGATGACCTGATTTTATTTCCTTAAACCATGACGCTGCAAAGCAAATAAAGCTTACTACCAGGCTGAAATTTGTTAAGATAAACTCTACATTCATGTAGATCATCTTTAATGTTAAGTCAAACATCTTTTAATTAATTATCATAATTGCTCCCAATACTCACTGAAATCAAAGCAGTATGGTACAACAAAGCTAACATAGAACAACTTAGAATTTATTTCAAAACCACCTCCAAGTACATGTGTAGGCATTTGAAATGACATGCCAAGACTTGGACAGTCATTGTAGCAGGCAAAGAGTGTCACATTCTAT
>JAVSBT010202201.1:0-13493 GCA_033118115.1 Pharyngocirrus eroticus | reverse complement strand
TCTCGAGGAAATGCATATTATTGTCACAGTATAGTTTATTTGTCTTTCCAGAATTAGGGACTACTTTTTCAATTTTAAATAGTTCCTAAGATACCTGAGCACACAAATTGGGACTTTGATCTGCAAATCTCCGGGAACACTTTTTCTTAGAGTCAAAACGAAGTATTTTGTACAAAAATCAAATATAACACAAGACTAGTGATGCGGGAGTTGACATTTTCATTAAAAAAATGATTTTTCTTTTTCAAAAAGTCGATTTTTAATTTTAAAAAAGCACCATGTTCTGCTAAAGGAAAATTAATTTTCTAGGGTACTTACCAATCAAGTTTAAAAACACTATTTTCACTAACTAGGTAGCTAAGGTCCAACACCTATAGTAGGCTACTTCGCAAGATGATAAACATCGATTACATATAATTATTACAGATAAACCGTAAAAAAAAAAGATTTTCCTACAGTATATCTATTTGTATCGATTAAAGTTAAAGTAGGATGCCAAAAGTATGTCTGATGACATAGTCAGGAAACCTCTCACGGCATGGCCCCCCCAAAAATTGAATGAATAAACATGTTTACATTTTTTCTTAAAATGTGTTTCAGAAGTTTTATATAAAATACGCTTGTAAGACAAACATTTATTTTCAATTGCCTATGAGGCACCAAATACCCATCATGTTTTATGTATGCTGTGAATATTAAAATGATAATTGATGCCAAGAATAAATGTAAGACCCCCACGGTTTGAATAATTCGGGAATAGATCACATGCCTAGTTGGCTCGGCTGTGGGATGTCCCCCCCCCCGGATATAAATATATCCGGGGAGAGAGATCCAAACCAAGCACGACGCAGTTGTACCCGATAGGCGTCGGGTCTAGATTCCTAGAAGGGCCCTAGAAGCCATAGGGTTTTATAGGTCCTCTCTGTTGTTTTTAAGCATTTGCAATTGTTATATCAGTGTTAGATTCAAGCAGACTTGGGGCTACTTTTTACATAGTTTTGCGTTTATATATAAAATATCTCTGAAAGATACACATCAATATGAGACTCAGAACAGACGCAAGGTCTGGCTCACCTAGATGTTTAAATCCATATAAAACGGTTAAATCATTTTTCATTCCTTGTTATTAATATTTACAGTTTGAATGCTGCCTTTTGTATAATCATGGAAGGGAAACCGATGCTATTAGTAAGTTTTAAACTCCGGGAAGACAATGAATATGACTTTGAAATTGAACCGACAACCCTGAGATTCTTGCATTCATACAGAGAGAATGTAACAATTGTAGGAATTATAGGAAAATACAGAAGTGGCAAATCATTTTTAATGAACCAATTGATACCACAAAAAGATGGTAAGTGACTTATACTTGTACTTAGTAATCCTACTCTCTTTGTGCATTTTAAGGAATAAACGCACTGTCACCCTTGTATCTTTTTTGCACCTGAACTAGAAACCTGCCATTTTGTTAACGTTATGTCTTTTTTTGTATGACTAGAATGAATAAAATGCTCTAATTTCCCTTTTCAGGTTTTGAGGTTGATTCAGGAATTGCAGGTAAAACCCAAGGAATATGGGTCAATTTAGTCACACACCCAACAAAGCGAAATAAGAAACTGCTTTTAATTGACACGGAAGGATTCTCTGACGCAAAGAGGGTAATTGAATCATTACTTTCTATAAACCTGTAAGAAAAGAAAAATATATACAGACAGACAGACAATATACAAATACACTTGTGCAAAAAAAAAAGTGCATACACCCTTAAAATTTGTCAATCAAGGCCTTTGTAACATATTTGCTTTAAAAGACTTTTATGTTACCATGGTATTTTTTGAAACTATAGTATGCGAATATCCTTACTTAATCAGGTTTATTCAAAAATATTTTAGATTATTTGGCCTTATCATGAGGTTGTAGAGTAAGAAACACTAAAATGTTACAATGCACATAATTGGCAGTATGACATAATTGGTGAAAAAAACACCTTCAAAACCTCAATACTGGTTCTTATTCATAGTAAAACTAAAATTGGACAGTCTTAAATGTATACTCATCAATTGTTGTAAAAAATGGGGTTGGGCTTTTAATAAATAGAGATTTTCAAAAGCAATGTAAAAAATATCATATTTTGCAATATTCTTCCCTAAAAACGATACAAATCTTTAAAAAAATCTCTAAAGCATTGTATTGTAATGAAAGTAATCGAGTAGAAAACTTAAATCTCAGCATGAAATTGATAAATAAAAATCAATTTATTATTTACCATTACCATGAAATAATGGTGAACATTGTAGTAATAGTTATAAAAGATCCAAAACATGTGTAACTTGTAACAGAAAATGGATTCCAAATACTATATCTAGTGAAGAGTATCAGAGAAAATATGTAAACAGAGCTATTGGCAAAAAAGAAAGATGATAGATTAGCAATGAAAGAGGAAGTCAACCAGTAAGCCGACAGTACTAGCTGTTTTTGGACCAAGTCCATCAGAATTGACTAAAAATTGACTGAAGCCAAATCCAATCAATATCAAGCTATATGCAGTTACCAAAATAAAATGATCTCATAGGTTTCAGAGAAGCAAATACCCTGTCATTAAAATGGGGAATAAAAGCATGACAAATTTGATGGACCCTGATAGTGTAAACATTGAACAGTAAAAGAGTTTTGTTGGGTCTCTTGTAAAATGTATAATTTTTAAATGTAAAATGCATATATTTTTAAACTGCTTGGAAAAAGCGTTCAGATAGGAAGAAATTTCCAAACGAGAATTCAAATGATACTTGATAAATGCCCACCACGTATTAGATAGGGAAAATTTGGGGACAGGAGTATGATTTCAGATGGGGTATTATATCCCTTGTGAAAGTCTATTCTTTCCGAGGTAGTATATAATTATGGTCAAAGATGTAATGAAGCCAATTGTATATCTTGTAGAAAAACAAAGATTCTGAGAAGATTTGTGTCATGTTTTGTCTTGCCATGTGTGATCGTCTGATTGTTAATGTACACAGTGTCATTGATGAAAGTATCCTTGAGACGATGGGGTAGGTATCATAATGCAAGTCGGTGATCCTTATAATCAACGAAGAGCTCCTATAATTCGAAGGAGATTTCAACCTGATAAAAGGCCTAGTATTAGTAATAGAGAGGAACTATTCTCATAGTGACACCTAAATATGTAAAACTCTGTTACCTACAATTTGGTTTCTTTTTAATTGGAGCTCATCCTCTACTTTTAATAGGATAGAAGGAAGGCTATTTTTGTATTACTTTCAATAGACCTATACACAATTATTGATTTAGATTTGGGTTAGAAAAACAATATTGATATGTACGCATTCTTTGAATAGGCATTTTAGCTTCAGGATGAATGGGGAAAGCATTAACACCATTCTGATACTTTTTATTTTTTGGTTTGCAGTATATTAGCTGAGATATATAACGTGGCAATAGTGGAAGAAAACAGATCCCTACCACATGTGACTGTAGCAGTAAGAGATTTCACCTTTTCTTTGGTGATAAGTGGCCGAAAAATCACATCTGATGAATACCTAGTTTACATACTTGATGAAAAAGAAGAAGACGATTCAGAGGTAAGATTTGAAATAAACTTGCCATACCAAAACTAAATAAGTACATGAAATTGTCAAAATTCTATATCTAGACAAAAGTATTATATGCTAAGAATTTTCAAAAAGCCAAAACTAATCAATATAACATTGTGGGGTAACAAATCTAAAATAAAATTGATATTGGAGGAATGTTTGAGAACCTAGAAATAGAAAAGTCTGTCCTAAATAATAACTTCCCAATATTAGAAAAGCACAGTGGGAATAAAGACGAGGTATTTCAAAGTGGCGCACATTACTGTAAGAATTGAACCTTTTCACAAAAGCCACACACGATCAGATGCCTCTTCTTTTTTTGCAGTTCTCCAAGGTCAGGCAATCATTTAAATCACTCTTTAAAAATAGAAATTGCATCACCTTTGGGTTCCCCTGTGAAGTTGATGAGTTGGGAAACCTTTCAAAGATCAAGTCACCGATTAAATTAAGATCAGAATTCTCAAGAAAAGTGAATGATTTGAAGCAACAGATTTTGGAATGTGATGGAAAATACACTGCTAGAGGTAACACACATTTAATTATTCTGGCAATGATTGGATAAAAGATATGTTCCAGTCGACAATAAAATGCTTTTTATTTGTATGTGATAACTATAATGGAGCATATGATGGCAACGATTTTGTTTGAAGGAAATCATCTATTTTGCAATGTCTTTTTTATAATTGTGTGCTATCATCCTGCTGACAAACACCATATCTTCGGTCTGTGTATTTATAAGTGGCAAAAACTGTTCTTAAAGTTTATAGATTTCATTTGTTTTGAAAAAGTTCTCTAAATAACCAGTTAACATATCAGTGTCCTTACAGCATAAGGTAGTCAAAATTTCAACAACAATAATTATATAGACTTCAAAATTCAAAACATTTGAATAAACTTTTGACTAATTGAAAGACTGCGTCTCAATCGGGAGCCTTAAAGTAAGCTTTATCAAATTTCAATCAGTCAAAATTAAGCTCCCTTTACACTAGTCAACGAAAAGAGTCTTTCTTGCTTCAAAATCATGGAAGACCTTTTAGACTTAGTAGGCTGTAGTGTAAACCCGGATACGATTTTGTAGTGTGTCTAGTTGAAGTGTGTTGACAAATATTTTAGTCACAGGAAATCACACAAAGGATTAACTTATTGGCACAAGGTGCCTAATTGTTATAGTAAAATAAAAGCATTTGCAGTGTGGAGTCATAAGCTCCCTTTAGATATGGGTGTGGCCAATTGTTTTCATAATCTTATGTAACTTTTCAGTCATATTTTCATTTGAAAGGGATATAACAATTCTGTCTTAATGGAAAACATTCGTCCTAAAACATTCGTTTGGTATTACAACAGCTTTTGCAGAAAAGGTACGACCACATATTCAAACATTGTGTGAAACAATGGAAGGCTTAGAGGTAACAAGTGGTTTGGCGAAAACAGAAATGGCAGTAGTTACAGAGTGGATACGGAAGTCCACAGACCACTTTGAATGTCAGTTTGAAGAGGCCTGGGAAAAAGCTTGGGAAGTTGCCTCAGGATATAAAAGGCCAGGCGCAGGTAGGCAAAAAACAAGAGAAATGGCTGAAGATTCTGAAATTCCCGCAAAATTTAAAAAATGTGTCGAGACATCCAGAAGTGACACTCTGCGAAAATTTGGTGAAAATAAACTCAACAATAACCATGTATTAGAGGATGCATTAGACAGACACGAGGTAAGTGGTAGTGTCATATACATTCAATTTCATCTCTTTTATTTATCCTGGAAAATAGTGAATAAGCAAACATAGCAAACATGATATTTTGCAGAAATATTATTTTATACATCCCTTCAGTGTTCTAAAATGAGGGATCCAAGAATGACTAGGACGGTTTTCTCTTGGTTGTATCCAACATGAAACTGGAAGTGCCAACATTTCTCTCAGCTGATATATATACTTATGAGAGTTGAATTACATTTTTTTATATGTCACAAAATAAATGTTCAATAAAAACTAATGTTGCGAAAGTGTATATTTATGACTTAAGGACATTCTATTCCACACTTTGGTATTACTAATATTTCTCTGCACTTATTTTTACATATTATGTAACACATCAATAGAAATGGAAAAGAAAAAATGCATTTTTTATATTTATTTAAGCCACTTTGATATTAAGAAAACAACCAAAATCATAATCTTTCAGATCATATTGATAACTTTATTATTGTGTTTTTATGACTATATCTCGTTATAACAGATATATGGCTGTTAGAAATGTGGGCTGAAAATTGATAGCTTTCAAAACTTTTTTTTCAATGGCTTATATAATTTCAAAATGTCATATTGAAAAGTAATAAAGCAATCATAGGCCATAATATGAAAGCTATAAATAAGCACTAAAAGAAACTGCTTTTTAATTTTTTTTGGGGGGGGGGGATATCTTTGGCGTTTTTTATAATTATATTTAGTTAATGCAGAGGAATTTGTTGTTAGGAATGTACTACAGCCAAAAATCTATACTTTCAAATAATGATTTTTTTGGTGAAAACGAAAACTTGGGACAGCAAGGAACAGTCATTCAGAAATCTGGATCGTGATATTCCACACCTTTGAAACTTTTAAATCAGATTTTGAAAAAATAGGTATAACTCTAAGTCAAGCTACTGAGAAAAACTGTAAAATAAAACAGCAATTACAGCAATTGAAAATCAGTACTACATAATTGTAAATAATATAATACAAAAAGAGAAACAAACCTTAAATTAAAGCCTCTTTTCAGTTCGAAAAAAGTATTGAGTATCAGTTTATGAATGTATTCTTAACTTGAATTATTTATATTGTCTATGATTCATTTTAGCATTTTTTTTTTTTTTTCATTCAAGACAAAATTTGTAGAGCAGATAAATGAAGAATCCATGGAATATTTCATGAAGATATATCAAGAACGCTTAAGAAAAGTTGCAAATTGTTACACTTTCAATTCATTAGCAGACACAATTGGTAAAGATATACTTCTAAGATTTGATAACAGGCTTATATATGGAAAGAAGGAAGAAAAATGGAGCACAACAGTGAATAAAATGGTATGTCATTTTAGTCACTGCATTCATAGCCACAATATCACATATATCAAATGGGCAGATTTATCATATCTTAAGTATTCCTAGAATTCTAGAACAAAAGCATAGTTTTTCTGCCTCGAATAAAAAGAACGGTCTCCAAAGTCTAAAATATGGAATATGAATTATGAAACCATTGAGAATTACACTTTCTAAATAACATGAAAATCTAAAGTGATGTGTTTATATTTTTGTTCAGTATAATTTGTAACCTGAATTATAGGATGAGACAGAAAATGGAAATGAATAGAACCAGGTTCTACAAACAATTTAGAATTTATTTTTAAATTTTGTAACTTTGCCATTTTTCTTGGAGAAGGAGATGGAGAATATGAAATTTGAGGAAGTGGATAAGAGCAACCATAGAGAGCTAGAGAAGAAACTCATGAAAGTCCATATGAATTGGGATAGATTATCATTGATGCAAAAGACTGGAACAGTTGTTGCTTCATCCTTATCAGGTGCAGGTACCGCATTTGGGGCTACAAATATGTTTTTTGGAACAATTATAACTATGGTAGCAGCCTTGGGTACTTCTCCTATTAGTATTCCAGCTGCGCTTATATACACAGGCGGAGCTACAGCATTTGCAGCAACAAATAGATTTATTGGTAACAAAGTTCTTACAAAAGCAGGAGAAGCAGGGAGGGGGTAAGTTCTTGATAATTATGATATAATTAACCATCATGTAATATTAAAGAAGTTCTGTACTGTTTTTGGTAATATATTTTATTTATTCATTTTTATTTCAAGCATGTTTAGACAGGGTGAAAAGGAAATTCTAATAGCATTGTAAAGTAGAGAGTAGCTTGTGTTTTTTAATAGAATTATTCAATATCAAACAGAAGTTATTATAAATGTATGTGGGAAACAATATCAATGGCCTTTCCTTAAAAACAAACAACACATTGTAATGTTACTACACTGTACATGTATCAAATGCTCAAGAAATCGTCAAGAGGAATACAGCTAGTGTACAAATTATGCATACTTGTGATATTTGTATTGCATAATAATACCTTTGTACGTTTGTAACCTGAATATTTTGGTCCACATGGTTATCACTTGTGTATTTAATAATTACGGAGTGATTGTAGTGTTAGATATATGTTTGATTTAAGAAGGTATCCAAAACAAAAGCTACAAAGCATTCATTTTTTTAAGTCTACCCTAGCCACATACTGGTTAACTCAAACTATTGCATTTGATTTAATTAATATACAATTTTTTTAAATTCATAAAACTGGCATCAATTTTTGGATAGATAACACACAAAAATAAACAGCCATTTTTTAAGCATGTTAATGACTCTATTCTGGTTTATCACTATAGCACCATAATATATATCTTTTTATTTTCTAATGTATGCTTTTGGTATTGTTTTATTTTTTCAGGGAAGAGAAAGATGAGTTTAAGGAAGAAGAAAAGAAAAGCAAATAATTTGTTAGAAGACATTACTACAGAAACAATGCTGCAAAATGAATAATACTTAAACTCAATGCAAAAAGGGGGATGAAAGGTTGAAAGGTGAAGGAGAAAAGTGTGATATGATAAAAATGTTTGCTCTCACATGGGGAAATTTACACTACATTTACACACTAAATTCAGCTTATGAATCAAGATGCTCTACTATAATTTTGTTTTTCTTGCTCTTTTATTGGTATATATTTCCACTGTAAACAAAATGCTTTCCTGGCAAGCATAGCCAGTTTTATGAGAAAAGTGGAGAAGCCATTCCAAAAGTACCTTTTTGATGGCTTTTCTGGCTTTTGAACTTGGATAGCTGGCCAAATTTTTCTTCTTCTACAGAAAGGAAGTTAGTTTCCGATTGGCAATAAATATGCAATGCATACCTTGTACTATAAAGATATGTTAGACACATAAAATGCTATATCCTGTGTTTTAGATTATTACAATCATACAAATGGGGTGACAAAAATCGATTCCAAAGATGTGTGTCTAACCATGGCCATTTTTTTATGCAGTTTACTGAGAAACTTAGAACTTGAAGTACCTAGTAATCCATCAAGATATTCAAGGAGTGGGAATATCAATAAATTGGTTACCTGTCACAAATATCGTATAAATAATCATCTATCATCTTGACATTGATTTCACTGTAAAGTGATCTTCAAAACAAAGACACTCCTTTAAGGATTAAGTTTTATCAAGAAAAAATGTAAAAATAGAATACTTCAACTAATAAATGTTATCACTTATCAGATAGTCAGGATTTATTCTGATATGGTGGCAAGATTTGTTATGTTCACATATAATTAGCAAACAGCTTATATATATACACTGAAAAAAGTGAGTAATTAAATCAGTAAAAAAGACTATGAAGGTTAGTAAATTGAAGATATCTTAAATTCCTAGACATGTTCTACATTTAACTAACCTTGGGGAAAAAATGACAAACAAGGTTAGTCATATTTTTTCTTTTGAATGATATAGTTAGTGACATGTGATGATAACAATTGATGGTGATAGTTGCTATATATACATTTAGTAAAACTCAAATCAAAAGTTTTAATTCTCTGACACATTTGCAGTCTATTTATTAAGGTCAAAACTTTGTCCAAAAAAATCCTTATATTTAAAACCTCCATGATCCAATCAGTAATTGCATCAAAAGCTTTTGACCGTTAAATACTCTTTCCAAGAAGAACTTTTCTCTACAAGATTATGTTGATTTACTCTCCAATCATAAATAATTATGAAATAAGTTTATGTTAACATAAATTAGATTTAGCTTGGTATGATACTCAATTCCTACTTTCAACTCAATAATATTATTTCCGATACAAACAAGTTTCAATAGTTTGTTATGCAGGTGCACAATATTTGGCTTCACCTCCTCAACTAACCGACATGATAAAAAGTATATTTGATTTGAATCAGCCTCAACAAAACAAAAACAGAAGTCTTGGATCACCCTTTCCTATCCTCTGCAAAACATTAATATTGCAAAGATTAAGAAATCTTAATTGACCTAATTGATAATATCCAGGCATTTAACTGATATTATGACTCTTTTACACTAAAGGAAATATAAACTGACTTTGATGGTGCCCATGCACCTAACTGATCATATGACATTTTAAAATACAGAATATCATGCAAATGCTACGAAATCTAAAAGGGCTAAAGATTGTAGTGCAATAATTGGTTGAAACAATTTTCCTGAGTCTGTTCTAAGCATGCTCGAGTCTTTTGAGGTCATTTAAGTGTGATGAACAGTCCATTAGCTGAATTATTTCCTGAATTTTACTCAATAGAATAAAATATGAACATATGACCTCTTAATGATAATAGTATTTCCTTTTCTGTAAATGTTTACAAAATGAACATGCATGTATACACACACAATAACGGAAGGCTCTCAGAAAAGTGCAATTTATCAAGCTGAGTGCCCTTACATGGACCTGTAAAGCTAGCCCTTCTCAATATTTTTGGGTATTAAAAGTGTTATAACTTATAGTAGTAAAGTGGACCTGAAACCTATCAGTTAAACCATGATTGTATATATTTCATTTCATTGTTTTCTCCTTTGAATTGAAGAAACACAGTTGCATGGTATTGATATACAAATGGACAGTATAGGGGGGTACTGATATAATGTGAGCTAGCTCTTTATAGAATATCACCACATGTCATTCAAAAGAATATACATGTCCTTTTAAATCATCTACAAGAGCTGATGTCAGGCATAAAAGCTTCGAATCATGTTTTACCAACAGATGTCAGGCTTGTATTCTTCTTAACCCAATGGACTTTTAAAAGCATTATAATTTGCTTAAAGCTCAAATGACATGGTTTTTAATATTTTTTCAATATCTACAAAGTCATTAGTAATTCTTTGCTGACTAGTTTCTTGAGAAATTTCAAATTTCTTTCAGGCGTCTCTCCGAAACCAAAATCGCGGAGGATCCTTCATCGAGAATGGAATTCATTGTTGAAGCAGAGAATTTTGGGAAAACTTGACCGATTTTTTTGTATACCTCTACAGTGATCTTCAAGCCAGCACTTTACCTTTACCGAACCATTGACGCGGATCATAAAGACTATTTACATAACACAGCTTCCACTTTGGAAACTTTCCTTCTGCTCCTAGTTCTATATCATCATGCCATGTGACAAAGGTTACTTGAACTCTTCTGTGTCAGAGTCATTCAAGTTGAAGACTTGAAAGGTTATCACTTTTGTTATACCAAACAGATCCTCTCTTTAAGAATGAAAGACAGAAGAAAAAAAGAAAGAAAAAGAAATAATTCGAAATATAACAATAAAAGGCAGTTACATTACTGCCATTGTGTCCACAATATAATCTACCTCCTGGCTATTAAAGCCAGGTATATAAATTGTATTTTCCTTAAAAGCCCTTATTATGTTTATATATAATTATATATGTATATTTATGTGTGTATTGATTTAGGTTTTATTTCGGGAAGAAAAACTATGTACAATCTTGACTTTTGGAATGAAAAACCTTTCAGTGGTAGGTGCCTAGATTCTAACTAGGGTCGACCTTCCATATGAGATGTCAACATACCAATTTAATCAGACACAGTTGACCAAGATAGCTTAGTATGATATATCCAAGGTAACCTTTGACCGAGTATTGTCTAAACTACTAATTCAATCGCATTTAGAATCCAAAACTTTATTTCTTTAACGTGTTCAATAAAGATAAAAAATACTGATGTTTCAAATTCTGTATACTATGATTCGATTTGTCAAGAAGCAAAGACATGTAATAAAATAGTTTTTGAGAATTGATGTTTTCTTTTCATAAATATTTGACACTGGTTTGTATTATTTCAATTACATAGCAATCAACAGTAGTCTTGATATGGAATGGATTTGTCTCAATATGGTCCATAAAGTGACCTGGTCCACAAGAGAAGTTCGACTAAGTTTTTGCTTAATTAAACATTTCAAAATACTTTATTCTCATGCTGACAGTTAACTTATAATTTACATAACAACGCAATACTACAATGATCAAAACTGTCCTTATAAATCAGCTGTATATATTTTGCAGCAAGGAAGAAGTATTTAGAATGAAGACCTGTTAAAAAAGCAATTGAAAGACGTCTATTTCTAAATAGATACCTCAAGCCCCCTGGGTGGCCACAAAACACTAATTATGTAGAATGGGTGATGTGATAATTTTTTTGGCGAGGTTCCAATCTTAATTTTTTTAAAGCAAAGAATGTAAATTCCTTCTCAGATTGCTTTCAAAGCTAATTTGGTATTCAAAAAATTGTGAAGGAAAAGTGTGTATTGAATAGCTCAAAGCTTGGCAAATATATATATAAGAAACATAATAATTATTTATATTAAAATCAAATAAGAATTTTAAACCCCATGCTGGCGTAATTATCCTTGTATTTATCAACATTCGTATCCAGCCTCCAGGTGTGCATACGGAATTCTATCTTTACAACAGTCCATTTGGGTTAAGCTTCACAAAAAATATTTCAAACAAGCAGTGTATTTTAGCTGTGGAATAAATACAAAATTGTTTTAAGGACTATAGATTGGCAAAACAAAGTAAGTTGTTCATTTTTTTTATCAATTTCAAGTTATATTGACTGGTGGATCACAATGTGTCTATCCACTGTCTACCTTTATTTTAAAGTTTTCTTCAAATCAATTCTTATATTTCTGAACCAAAGAGAATTCAAATACAAACGAGGAAACACAACTTTTTTGATATTTATGGTTAACTTATCTAAGAAAGGGAACACAAACTAAAAGTATGTTAGTTTCCATAAGATAAGATCAGATAAATTTTATTGGCCAATATATTGATATTGGAATTTGTGCTGGTGGTTACATAGAATAATACATAATCATACAAGTTCAAACTAATACATTTTTTATAGAGTATTTAACATGCTATGTATAAAATAAAACAACTAACAATGTATAAAACACATTTTAAAACAATGAATACATAACATATAAAGAAAAAGAATAATATGAAGAATAGGGGTAGGCTACTTATGTATGCATGAGATACAAAAACATTCGGTTGAAGCATACATTAATTTGAAGTGGAAAATCATCTGATTTGATAGCGACTGACACACAAGAGCAGGAGTACCAATTTGGTACAACAATGTAAAAGAATAGCATTAAGATCTTTGTGAAATGATAGAATCTTACGAGACTAATGAGATTATTTAAAAATTGTATGGAGATCCAGAAATGAACCCAGAAACTAAATAAATACATCAAGATTCACAGTAAGAGGAACAATTAGGGGAGGTTGGGGCACTTAATGCCCTTTTTTTCAGAAATATTTATTTTAAAAAGCAGAATACAATTTCTGTGAAATAAAGACATTAAATGTAGGAGTGCTACTCTGCTTGTCTCTAAATTAGTAAAAATCTAACATTTTGTTACTTGGTATTAGAAATATATAATTGAAAATTCTTGGTCAAAGTCTCCACATAACAGGGCCTCACGTAATGGTCCACGATGGACCAAACAAAAAAACACAAAAACAAACACATATCTTTGAATATTTGATCTTGTGCAATAAATACCTTTTTAAACTAGTTGTGTATGACAACATCTTACAACAAAGATAGATATCACTACACAACAAATATTAAGAATGTTATTTACTATATTTCATTTGTATGTATACGACAAAATAAAGAAAAGAAAGAAAAGAAAAGAAACCAACAATGATGAATTCAAAGGTTCTCTATTGATGCAAGCCTTTATTTTTCACTTGTAACTCTCAAGGGGGGGGGGGGGGCGGGGTTCCTTGGGAA
>JAVSBT010202200.1:0-20372 GCA_033118115.1 Pharyngocirrus eroticus | reverse complement strand
ATATTTGATTTTGTCATTTTTAAAAATATAAATGAATACTTATTCTGGACTTGATAACTTTCTTTTTTTCGTTTCTCCCGTAGGTTATAGATTTATTGAATCTCAATCAAGGTACCACCCTCTATGTTCGGTGGTCCAAGAACAAAGGATTTTATGTAGAAAATTTATTTGTTGTTGAATGTGAAACGCTCGATGATCTGCTAGCTGTCCTTGAAGAAGGTGAGTTTGGTTACAATAAATTACTTTGTTTTCTTGGTTGATTCAAATCTGTGAATTTATGTTTACATGCATTTGTTTTTATAATGTTACTTTGTGATGTCATGTGGATCTGTCATGACTACACTGGCAAATTCAATTATCAATTTTTGTGTCCCATTTTACACTTAGCTATAGGGTGACAGCCTTGAAATCTGCCTATGTTTGGTAGGGTTGTGTCTTGCAAGATGATATTCCTTTTTCATAGAAATATTCTGATCTTTCTCTGGTATATTGTAGAAAATACACACATGTTCATAATAAACAATTTGCAAAAAGCCTAAAGTGTTATTTTCTTTGTTTTTTGAACAAATTGTAATACATGTAGTTGTTTTGATACCTGGAATCAGCCACTGTTTTATCAACTATTGCAAATCTACAGGTCATATATTTTGACATTGGCTACCTAAAATTTGTGTACAAGTGTTTGATGGAAGTAATTTGTTTAATCAGTATGATAATAGTCTTTCTATCGCATTGATTATGACAACGGCTCTTTACAATGGAGTGGTAAACACTGAAAGAACTTAGTCACAGGACAAAACAGAGGCAGAGAAATCTATACACTTGGTGTGCTGTGTAAGGAAAGCAGAGAAAATACTGAAAAGTCCAGAAATAAAAGAAGTTAAGAGGAAGGAACATATTTGAAAAGAAATATTTCAAGGAGAACATGATGTCAGACAAATGGAAATGAACAACTTGGATGGAATTGTAAAATGTTAAATGGATATAAATATTTGAAGAAATCGGGAGAAAGATTGAGGAAATCAGAGATTGGATAGACACTGTTTCACATATCTGGATAACATCTTGGAACTTTATTATTAGTCAAAAGTTGTATGTTTTTTATTTTTAAAGAAAATAATCTGTAACCTTTTTTGACAGGTAAGGTATATTTTCCCTTGCATGAATATTTATAGCATTTGTTTTTTGTTTTATGTCTCTGATAAAACTATGTTACGTTGAGGGCAAAAAAGGCATAGAGCAATGTCTGTATCAACTCTTAATAAGTCAAAGCAATTTCTGTGTTTAGAATCAGAACTTAATATCAAAAGGAAATAGTAGATCTAAAAGTTTTGAAATTAAATGTTATCCATACACTAATAAAAGTTAAGGCTTTTGTTCCCTGATGGATTAGCTGAAGCATACATGAGAAATCCATATTCAGAATGTTTGGTTTCATAATCTTAAACAATGTGAAAGATTTATGATTTTCTATAATAGATTTGGAGTCAGTAGGTGCTTTTTGTCTTTCTTCTGCAAAGAGACAAGGTAGTTTATGACTGCAAAAAATAGATGTCTTTTAATTCATAAATTAATTTGAATATATAGATACAATTCTACTTATTGAATTGTTTTCTTCTTATGTCAGAATTCAGGCAATTGAAGATGCAGATGCTATTTGAAAAATTACAATTGAGATTAGCATTTATTCTATTTGAACAGATTTCTGTATTTTACAATGACATTCAAATAGCCTATCAATTAGGTGAATCTAAATTGTTCTAGCTTGTTTCTACCATCTTAGATTTGGAGTAAGAGTTAATTAACCCATTAGGTTATCATGAAATTTTGTTGGACCTGATGATGGTGATAATTTAGTTTGAATTGACCTTATTGTTATTTAGTAAATTTTGTGGATTAACTGAAAGCAGTATTGATAAGATGAGTTTATCTAATATTTCAATTTGACAATGTATAGTATTTTTAGTTCACATTTTAATGTATATCTAATATTCATCCAGATTTAGAAATGACAGAACTTAAAATAGCTAGCCTTCTTGCATATTACATTAAGTTTCAAGCTCAAGATTAATCTGGGCAATTGCATGAGCTTATATCAATGGTTAAACAATTTTGAGGAAAAAGAGTATTAATCTCCAACTATTTTTTCCTAGAATGTAGTATGCCATCTTTTGGGAGTTCTTTGCAGTACTACACAATGCAACATCCAAAAAGTTGTCCTCATATGAAAACATTCCATTCTAAGTAATTTTATTTTCTCTCCTTTCAAAACTTATGTTCAGACCAAGGATGCAGTGGCATATCAATCGCTTATATGAGATTTTATTGTTAAAAAACCCTGACCATTTCATAAACCAGAATTAAGGGAACAAAATAGACAACTCTTGCTTTGTACTTCAAATAAAACACTCATGTGTGTTACAGGAAAATGATATTTTGATAATACATTGCTTTTCTGTAATATTTTACATACTTATGCAGACCATAAAGGCCTTTACCATTGCCATTGATTGTAGCTATACCCTGTAAGTTTGAAGGGTATCAGTTGTCACTATTTATTGACCATGCTCTTTAGCAATTCCAGACACATAAAACTTGTGACCAATTTAGAAAAAAATAGCATCAGGTACACATTTATAATGATATTCTGCTCCCATGAATAAACTTGGAGACCTTTTAGTTAAAGATTGCTTTTTGCTATAGTGTTCTTGTGATCAATTAAAACAACAACTGTCATGGATACATTGACAACTAGTTTCTGCTTTATTTTATCATTTTTCTTATAAAACTTGTCTGCTCTATCCATTGATTAATAACATTATGAAATTTGATGACATTATGAATTTTTCTATTATGAATAAAACTCTAGTAATAGGATTTAAAGGAGAAAAAAGGAGAGTGTTTTCATAATATGTTGATTTGGATCAATTTCTTGAAATGCCTGTTGAGCAAAGTATGAAACAATAAAGACTACATGCTATTCAGTTAATTACAATATTAGCCGAATAATCACATCAAATATTGCCTGCAGTAAGGCTTCACATTGTAAGCGTTTTCTCCCACATTTAAGAAAAACACAAAAGATTATATTGGTTCAATGATATATAAGTACATACACATTTGCACCCATTGCTGATGGATGATATGGGTTTGAAAATGAGTTGTATTGGATAGAGATTAATTTATCTTCAAATGTTTGTAATTTTAGTTTAGGTCAATTGATGAAGAAGCCATGTAGACAATCTCAAGACATTTATAATTATTTGTTATGGATTAAATGGCTAAAAGTAAAACAAAAATCATGATTATTTTTTACCCAGTATACCTTCCAGAGTATGAATAAAAAAAAATAGTATGGGATACATTATAATTAGGATTCAAAAAAAACAGTAATTTATACCAAGGGCCTCCGAATTGTGGTACATGTATTTTCATTTGGAAAATCATAATATGATGCAAATTCCAAAGTAAAATAGCTAGATCTGAAATGAAAATGATTAAATGATTTCTTTAAATTAGTTTATTGCAAATAAAAACAAATTTCTTTTAGAGTCATAGACAGGGAGCCACTGTTTATGCAATAGACAGGCCATGTAAGATTTAAGCAAACCTTTTGAAATGAATAATTCAGAAACATAATTCTCAGAATGTTTACCACTCAATATAACAAACATTCAAACCTTACTGTTTACTTTTTTTAAAAGGAGCCTTTTATTTTCAAAGGGATAGGACGTCAGTTTTGGCTTGCCGAATGAATAGTGTTGACATATTAGAATAGTTGAAGTCAAATGTAAATACTTTCAAAAGTTAAGGTCCATAAATATAAAGCATTATTGGAGCTATGAATTTTGAGTTGATAGATTTGCTCTATGCCTCAAGCAGTTAGAGACGTAAAATTTCTCCTGTAGGTATTATTTTTTACTGGTTTTTTTTATTAAGGAATAATCTATCTATTAGTATTTAAATATTGTTTTTAATATGTTTCTTTAATGGTAAATTTACTATTAATTGTGGTAAAAGAATTTAATTTTTGTGTGTTTCACAAGTAAATGATATTTGACATAATGTAACAATGAAGATTTTTTTCCTGATTTGATTGTTTTCATGCAAGGGAATAACTTTTTTGTTATTTGACAGGTAGTCGCTCCTATTATATTTTCTGATTGTTCAGAAGACTGAATGAGAATAAAAGGAAAGAATGAAAAAATTCATTCAAAATGAAAAGGCCAAGTGTCAGTAGTGGATTTATTTCTTTAGATCCACAAATGAATAGCAAACAAGACACTCCAAGAGTGGTAACACACCGTACTCTTCAACTCCAAGCAAGCAAAAATAAGTTACAAGGTTACAGAGAACAAGGTAAAGAAAAACCAAGACAGTTAAACACACGCCAAGGACAGCAAAAACAACAACAGACAAAAAGAAAACCTCAAGGGACTATGTCACACCATGTACAGAGAGGTAACGAATACAATGATAAGGCTAATACTCAAAGGGAATACGAAACTCCAGAGGAAAGACTCACAAGGAGGGACGTCCTGAAGAGATCAAATGCTAAAGTAAATCATGTCAAACAAATCATAGAGGATGATTTGACTGAGAGGTCTAAAGGCCAAGGGATGCAGGGAAAAGAAGAGGATAATGCTGTAACAATTAATCTTGTTGTACACCATGAACCAAAGTCAAAAAAGCAGAAAAGTGAACAGGCTTCATTGAAAAATAAAACTGAGACAACTTCTACAGACGTGCCAAATAATCATGCAGGATTACCGTCACAGAATTATCAAAATGTAGGTGTACCTGGGTACCCAAATCAAGGGCCAAATTATAATACTCAGGTTCCTAAGTTTAATCAGAATATACAAGGTCAAGGACATCCTTCACAAATTCCAAATTATGATCCGTATCAGAGATACAACAACAATGTACCAAGGAATTTTCCTGAGCAACCATATCAGAATATGAATAATAATCCACAAAATGGATACCCAGGATATCATACAGACCCTGCAAATCAGCAGTATCAACAACAGCCATATGGGGTTCAGCCCCAACAAGGATATCAGACAGAAAATCTGCCCAAACGTCCTGGTACTTATAATCTTGATGAACCTCCAAATATACTTGTAGTAGATCAGGGTAATAACAATTATGCCCCAACATCACAGCAAGCACCACCAATACCCCAGCAGGGGTCAAGAGGTTACCAAAGGAAACCTAATCATCTTCATCCAAATCAAACTCATTCAGTACCAGTGAATCAGAATGGAAAACATGTGGTCCAGCCTGTTAGCCCACAGGCAAATTTTCAACATAGGATGAGTGAAGTTATGTCAGAAGAAATCGACCAAGAGGGAACCAGTCCCAGAAGACAAAAGGGTTCGGATCAGGCTCAGTGGGGGATTGTGAGACCAATCAGTCCAGAATCAAGAGAAATCTTGGCTGTTTTAGGAACTCCTGACAAGTTTAGACGTCTGAGTGTTAGAAGGTATCTTGAAAGTGTTGGACGTTTACCAGAAGAAAGTGAGAACATAGAACCTCTTTCTGGAAAAAAGTATTACGACACTAAACAAAAGAAAAAGACACCTGTAAATCCTAAACAAAAAGATCGTAATCAGAGACAGAAGGGAAATTATGAGGTGGAATATTTGATCAGAAAAAGAACTGGTAGTAATAGTACCAGCAGTATTGTATCAGATACTAGGTCAGAATTGGTAACAAGTGTACCTTTAGATAGAGTTATAGAGAGCAGAAGTGAAAGTGTTGGAACACAAGTCAATATTGAAAAAGACCGTAAGAAATTACAAAACTCCTATACAAAATCCTCAGATTTTGGCATGCAGGTGAAAGAAGAAAACATTGATGGAAATAAAAAGACAATAGGTATACAAGCAGATGAGAACAGGGAAACATCATATGAAAGTACAAGACTGAAAAATAGAAAAGGCATTGCTTCTAGGGGTGATCAGAAAAGAGACTATTCTACCCAAACTCCTATTGAATCTAGCACACAAACACAACAACCTATACCAAGACCTAGAAGTTCTAAATCATCAGATACAAAAAACACAACATCAACACAAACACTATCCGATAATGGCACCAAAACTATAGGTTTGGATCCAATTGATTTGACTGAAACTATGGACAAACACAAGACTATAGGATTGGATCCTATTGTCATCCCAACAGTAGAGCAAGAAAAGAAAACAATGGATATAGCACTTGATCCCATTGAATTCCCTTTACCCCCAAGACCGGAACTTTATCAAAGTCGTACTGTCTATAAAGAAATAAATAGCATTGTTAAAGAGGAATTGACTGGGGATCCATTAGCATCTAAAATTGATCCTAGTCAATATGAGGGTGGTAAACCTGAACTTCTACATCCTGGGAAAGAGAAAACTTTTAAACCTAGCTTTGAGACCATCTATGATGAAATGGTATATGTGTTTTATCTTGTGGCTGAAAATGGGGCAGTGATAGGCCCTATGAAACTGGATGTAGATAATGTAAATGTAGGCCTCCCTGAATTAGATCTTCAAAGGAACCAGGAAAAGGGCAGACAAGAGCATGATTCCTCAGGTAATATATCTGATTTTCTTTATAACACAAATATAATGGCTTTTAGAATTCTTTGAGCATTAAAATGGATTTATTCATGATACTAGAGGTGCCACCTAATGATTTACATTTTGCATGGTACTATCTAATGGTCATTCTTATATTGACTTCTAAACGTGGAAGTATTTGCGTTGCTAGGTCAGAGAATATAGCACTCAATAGCCACTTAGTGACACTTGAATACAAAGAAAAGTGTGCAAAAGAAAGGGTAACAAGGATGAATACTAGCTATGAAAAAGAGGTTAGCTAACAAATGTTGGATAATAGAAGGTGTCCTAAAACAAGGATGGCATGCAATAAAATTGGTCAATAAATATTTCAAAAAGAATTAAAAACATCCTTGTTCTCAACTTATTATGTTATGAAGCATGTTGAAAAGCTAAAAAGTTCCAGATGAAAAAAGATTCAGGATACAGCTACTGTTTACTTACAGTGGTTTAAGTTTGACATTGATTGTTTCAAGTCTTAACTTCATTCAAAGTTAATAAAATCATTATATTTTAGGATTTGTTGTTCATTTCAACTATCATTATTGTTAAACTTGTTACAGCATGCAACATTATTTTGATTGTTTATAGCATATATAAACTTGAAATTTGGTTTCCCGTTATGTTTTACAATTACATTGATACAGTTTCATCATATTTAATTGTCATGGCAACCAAAAGAAAAAACTTTCTGAATAAAATTAAAATTTACAAACAGGTTTAAACATTATATTGAAATGATATTTCTAACTTGTAGAATAGGCCCTATGATATATTATGTGAATAAGTTTCTGATAAAATTATGAAGTCCATTAATTCAAACATATTGACTGGTTTATGATTGAACAATGGAGATAAAAGGAACTTATCTGAATATGATAAGAGTGTAAACTGACTCAAATTATGAAACAATCAATTTTTTTTGAATAATGACATTAAGAATTGACAGTCTTCTGAGAGTTTGCAAACACATTGATCCCAGCACCTTCAATTGATTTTCAGCATTTTTTCATATTTGAGTAAATCATTTACTGCAGAAGGCTGATTTTTAAAGATTTTTTTTGTGGTGGTGAACATCACAATTTCCTTTTCTCTCAACTCTATTATGTCATTGATAAAAGATATGTTGAGAAAATTCATTGATTTCCCCTTTGTTTTTCACGAAATACATCTGATTCTAGCAGTGAAAAATGTATTTTACATTATAGATGATTCAGTTAAAACTGTACAAAATATCATTGATTTCTTATATCATATTCAGTACACTACAATTTTCATCACATCTCTCTTTTTTTTCTTTCATATTTATAAACAAGATATATACAAAACGTTCAAGTTATTTATTTATATAATTTCTTCTTGTAAAACAAATATAACAAGAGATAAACTGATTATCATTTTGATGTATGGGTGTCAAGCCTGGATTATTTTTTCCATAGCTTACTACGTCTAAATGGACTCTGTAATCTTTAATAAGTGGTCAATTGATTATGGAATATCAACATTGATATGATACATATTGAAATAATTAAATATTCTAGTGTCATAATATCAGTTCAGATCAAAAAAATGATACATGTATGTGTATGATAAAGTATACCATAGATTGAAATATTTTGAATACAGTTGATATATTGTATTGTCAAACCATAATCTTCTCTGTTTATAGGCGTATACATCTGTAAAACAACATCATAGCTAGACTTGATATAAGGCATTAAATGAATCTTATACAATCTTTTTTTCTTTGAGAAATCTGTCCATGTTATATGGCATCAAACTACTCATAATGAAAGTTAACTTTGGTAATGTGATAAGTTAGATCGCAAGAACATGAGTCAAACTATTGATAGAAGTGTTTGATATCGTACATGAACTCATATACAGCCCTGTGAAATAAATCTTTATTGGGATATTATTACTTTACTAAGAACATATCAAAATTATGGTGGTGCTATTTGTTGTTTACCAATAAAATTTATTATATTTACCATAACTATCACAGGAGATGTATAGCAATGAACAATTCCAAAGGTTTATTGACTAAGAACTTGTGTGTAAACCTGCTTTATGTGTACACTGTATTAAATCAAGGTAAAGTTATGCACAAAGGGAACAGGACATTTACTTTTATTAGTTTACTTCTGACAGGGACAATGATATGAGTGAAATGACTTGTGTCTGTTTGTTTGTAGGAGTGAATAATGTTCTGAATTTGATTGAGCCTAGCAACTGATCATGATATAATGCATGTAGAATTGATTAAGTTGTACTTTTATCAAATATCATTCACTGTCATTAGATTTAGAAGTGTTTTTTTTTATCCAACAAGGAATTGTTGTATTTGTGATACTTTAACACCAGATGGCATTGTGATCAAGTGTCATCCTATACTGTTATCCAAATGTAGTGGGAAATTTAATTTTTAGATCTGACTTATCCCTTATGATTTTTATTTCAAAGGCCATGCGAAGCCCAATTAAATAAAAATTACAAAACCTTGGCTGTTGTTTTGTTTTCATGTTTTCTTTCCTTTCCTTTTTTTCTGTCATAGGACTACGGAATCGCCAGACTGGTGCCAATAGTTTGAATGAACAATCCAGCAGATCCCATAGCATGCTAACTCTACACATAGACACAGAAACATCAGACCCTGATGACGAAAACCTTTACATTACAAAACATGGAAAACTTACATTTGTAGACTTGGCTGGTAAGAGAACATTTTACATTTTGCTATCAATTTTCAGAGAAAGTTTGTAATGTTACTCATCTGAAAAAGTGTCTTATTTTTTTAAGATCCAAAAAGATAAGCATGAGAAATTTTAGATTATAAAGTAAATGAATAACAGTTTATATCACTTCCTGCCAATAATTTTTCCAAATTCATCACCTGTATTATATAAATCAAAACATGAATATAAAGATTATAGCTTGGAGATATATCTATTTCTAGCCTTTTGAAGATTTGATTAAAAAAGAAAAGGAACACCACTTAAACATGGAAGGCGTGTATCTATTCCTTGCTCTTATCTGTGAGAATTAAATTATTAGATATTTCACATACACTGTGCCCTGAGAGGTATTTGTGTAAATCCCATAAAACGCTTAGATAGGGGCTTTTATTTTTATCATTCTCTTTATGGAAAAGCAGTGCATGGCTCTAGTTTATGTAAGTTTTGGATGTCTCTAAATTTTGGACTTTTGAGAGGGATAAATACCTTCAATTTTCTATGGTTAATCAACAAAAGGATTGAAAAGATATTGCACAAATTATACAATAAGAATAGGAAACAATTGTGACTTTTGTTTTCTTAGAATTTGATGTAATAATCTAATGATAACTGCAAATAATAACTCCAAAAATTGCAATGTCTTGTATAATGGAGTATTGGTGTTGTCTTAACAACTATTGATTTGATTCTGATTTAAGCAAAGCACATTGATAACCAAGTATAGGGATTTCATACATTAGTGTTGATGGAAAGGGGAGACATGTTCTTTGGATTGCTAGTTACATTTTCAATCAGTGAAAAATCTATACAATTGCTATAGTGACTTTTATGCAGAGGGGTATATATCTGTCATCCATTTCTATTAGAAATATGAGTGATTTTCAATTGATTAAGAATTGAACTTCCATAATGGGAATACCCTTTTCGGAGATCTACAGAATGAATTGGTACAATATGTAGGACATTGTATTCTAGGATGGATACATTATTTGATTGAACTAAAACAATTTAGGGATAAAAACAAAGCTTTTTAATATCATGGAAAATAATAGATTAGCAGTCTTCGATTATGGTTTCCATATGGCATAACAGTTAAACTTAAAGAGGCATTATATGCGAGAATGTTATTCTAAACATGGTTTTGTTTTATTGCTGTTCCAGGGAGTGAAAAGGTGAAAAAAGATGAGTCAGCCTCAGCAGAGCATTTAGTGGAATCTACAAATATTAACAAAAGTTTGTTAGTTCTAGGTAAGTATCATTTTGCACTACAAATAACCAGCTTCACAGAGATAGCTAAACTTTAAAAAAGACACATTGTACATAAACTGTACATGTATGTTTTCATAGTCTTTGCCAAATAGCAATTTTTTTGCAAGCATTGGTTGTGGACTTTCTAAACTTAAAATGCTAAAAGGATCAGTGATGGCCCGTCATCATGGAGACTGGACATCCTAAAGTTTATATCTAGAACCTATACAAATATCCTATAAATGCACCCATTATTCAAACGTATCCACTATTCAAGATGCAAGTATGTAAGTGGCCTTTCTCAACAGGCCTCTTGAATTATTGTATTAATGTTTGTCAGACCCTTCAATTTTTTTACAATTCCCAATCATAAATATTACAAAATAAAAGGTTATATAGTACATGAAAATCACATTGTACTGCAATGCATCAATCATTGAATTGATGCTATATATTTGCAAAACCCTAATGTAACATTAACAAATAACTTGCTTAGACAATCACTTAGGAAGTCTCTTGGCATGCATGATCAATCTGTACCTGAAACCTATTGGGAAAATTGCAAACATGCAAAACTCCAATTGTGGTAGTGTTTTCTCTCTTCTTATATGCTATGTGTTGCACTTAGTACATTTTTTAAATTAGAAAATGGTATGGTTGTTAGTAGCAACTATGAAGGCCATTCCAAATTGATTACTTGTCCGATGGGGCTGGACCTTTTTTGTGATTGTTATTTTTTTTCAAAAGTTAGCTTTTTTTGTCAAATTTAGGCAACAGAATCAAGCAATAACTGTGTTTGATACAAGCAAGCAGTCTTTGACTTTTATTTCTTTTGTTTTGCAGGAAATTGTATATCAGCATTAGGCGATTCCAAAAGAAAAAATGGACATATACCATACAGAGATAGCAAATTAACCAAACTGTTATCTGACAGTCTAGGGGGTAATGGGGTAACACTAATGGTAAGAAAACAATAACAGTGTCTTTTGTGTTAATAGTACAGAAACAGTTTGATTGTTCAAAAATCAAGTTACTCCTGATATTGGGGGTATTTGAGACAAAATTTAAAAAAAATATAAGCTTGGAAACAATATTTTTTTGGCATCTAATTTTATTCATAATTGTTTTCCTCATTGTTGTAGATTGCCTGTGTGTCACCATCTGGTGCCAACAGTTCAGAAAGTATAAACACATTGAGATATGCTAACAGAGCCAAAAAGATCAAATCAAAACCTGTGGTTAAAATGGTAAGATCCTCACCCTCATTATTGTATCAAATTGGGTTTAAGTATTTTCACAATCTTATTAACTTTCGCAAATTCTAACATTATGATTTGCATTGACCTGTTTCTATTTGCTGTGTAGGATCCAAGAGAAAAACTGATTATGACTCTAAAGAAAGAAATCAAGATCCTTCGTCAGGAAAACCATTATCTCAGGCAACAGGTGAGAGATAAATGTTTGAATTTGGTAGTATTATAAAAGCAACACACTTTGATTACATTCTATGTTAGGTTGGGATTTATGATTTGGAGGATATCAAACGGTGGCATTATTCATTTGACATAAAAAAAATCGTCTTCTTCCATAAGCTTATACATTATATGACAGTCATGTTATATCATATTGTATTTTATAGCTTGACTTCCCCGTCAAGCCTAAAGGACAACTTCAACAAGAGAATGACATGAAATTTATTGAAATGCTGAAGAAACAAGGAGTGAATGGGAATGACAATGCCCTGTATGAAATGCTGCAGGAATATATGATTGAAAATGAATGCCTAAGATCTGAGAACTCAGACTTACACCAAGTCAGGGACACAGGTAGAAGAGAACAACAGAATCTGGCCAGAGAAAATGAAAAACTCTTACGAAAATTAGAAAGTGTGGAAAAGTGAGTATATTAAAAGCAATAACATTTATTGTCCTTTATAACGTAGAAAACTAGTTGATTATATTAATTTTGATCCTAAAGCAATCGTTTGTTTTGCATGAAAAATCTGAAATTACCATGCATTTGTAATTTCAGAGAAAGAGTATTGATGGGGACACCTTTATCCATTTACAGTGTGGGAACAACAGGTTCCACTCTGTCTCGTCACAACTCAGCACTCAGCTCACAATATGGGGTAGACCCTAATAACTATTGGGTTCCTGGCTCATCCATGGAGCAACCTTGGTCACAGAGGCAGCCAGGAGTCAATGTAATTTTTTTTTTTAGACTTTGCAAACACATTGTGTATAATTGATCAATTTTGAAAATACAACATAAAGATCCAGTTTCTAAAATCATGAACTTTAACACACTGAATGACAATCATCATAATATTTTGAAACATGGAACACAAAAAGAAATTTGATATAGCTACATCATAATAAAAATCTTATTACACTAGGATAAAAAGAACAATGTAATTTTTTTAACTTGCTATATTATTGAAGTTTAACATTTTGACATGCTATCTTCTTTCCAAAGTAGTATTGACTGTTGTGTATCACTAAAATCTAACATAATAAGCACTATTTCACTTTCACAGAGTAGTAATTTGCATTATATACCCTATGTGTGTGAATTTTGCTACTCCTTTTTCTTTCACCGACTTGAAGTTGCAATAAGCCTTTTAACTTGTATGCCCTTTAAAGGGTTCAAGATTACTAATTTGTTGTTAGTGTAGGGCAGATGCCATAATCAATGGTACTACTAATATAGAATGAACAGAATATAGTCCGGAATCTTCCTTTGGAAACAGTGCCTTATCTGTTGCCAAATAGTACCCTGAAGTGTCTCACACGTATGTCACTAATATGCAAAGCCTTCAGGTTGCTATGGATATTGAGGTTACTTCAGCAGGTTTCAAAAAGCTGAAAGTAATTGTTTTCAAAATTTTATTTCTTATCATTGTCCAATATAGCAAAGTTTTATAATTATAATGGTAAGATCTAATGGCCAAAAGAATCAAGCATCATAATGTCTTTTTTATTAACCATTTTCTATGCTTTCTGCAGACAGTTTCTATTCTTTTTTCTATTTCACTCAATATCACAAGCAACTATTGGTTTGTGTAAAGGACCACTACACAAGAGTTTACCCAATTCAATTCAGGTCAACTACAAAAATGGAAATAATTACATATTTACTATTTTAGTCTATGGACTAAGCACAAGCTGTCCTTTTCCAAGTCATATCTAATATCATGTGTGAGTGGGTTTATTTCAACGATCTAGTTGTGCTTGGTCTGAAGAGTAATTTTGGAATAATTGAACAAATGTTTGATCTTCATAATGGAACGGGTAAACTTGTGTTCAGTGGTATCTTTAATCTATTGGTGGTTATTTCTTTACTTTGTTTAGTTTCTGTCAGTAGTTTCTGTAGTCACTCTATTCCCTTGCTTTTAGTCTGAATACGATACTCCTCAAAGTACTCCTAGAGGAAGTATTGCCTATGATAACCAGTCACCTCCTTATCAACAGAATACATCTCCGACCAAGAAAACTTCTGGCAAACACCAGTATCCTTCCAAACCACCACATCGCCTTCCACAACCAGTCAGCAGGAGTCAAGGGTAGGTTATGGCAGTAGTGCAAATTGTGGCTTAAAGGGGTAAGGGTGTAAATGTTATTTTCTAAAATGGGAGAAAAGGACAAAATCTATCTAGTCCACCAATGATTATCATTAATGTTAAGAATATTATTTTATTTTCTAAATGAAATATTCATTTTTTGCGAAGAAAGTTTGTGTATATACTTTTTATTGAAACAAAGCTGCATCATTCAAATCGTAAATATAACATTACTGTGTAAATCCTTTATCACAGGGTTTATCTTAGGTCTATGAAAAATAGTTTTGTGGGATGAGGTATTTACAGCCTTTTTTCTTATTTCAAATAGCTCAAATCCGACTCCAAGACAACAGGGCTATGCAAACAGGTATTACCAACAACAAGAGTATTATGGAGACAAGCCTCCACCTCCTCTGGATGAATATAATGGTAGAGGTCAACAAGGGCAAAATGATTTCCACAGTCCAAGAGAGAGGTCACATTCAGATAGTGTACCCAAGAGATCTCAATACCCTTCAGCTAATTGGAACCAAGGCCCTCCTCCCCCACCCCCACCTATGGCAGGAGGACCATATGGACAAGCATCACCCCCACAGCAAAAAACCAGTCCACCAGTTCCAACACCCAGGAAGAGTAGAGGTACACATTATAATCTCTACTATTCTTGCTTTATTTTATCAATAAATGGGCATGTATCTTAGATGGTGAATGGTCAGATACATTAGATACTCTATTTTCTACAGATTAAAATAAGGGTAAAAGTTTACAACTACATAATACTTAATTCTGATTATAGGTGGCCAAGTTCCTCCAGGTCAAAGAGGGAAACAGCTTCCAAAAGACTCAAAAATTCCTAATTCTGGGACTTATAGTTCTAGTGGCAGCACATCAGGTAAAAAGGATAAAAAGTTTACCATGAATATCCTTGGGTAAAACATGTGGATACAGCTTTCGTTTGTATTCTAGTATAGTCATCAGTTTTAAGTATTTCCAAGGCATGCATTTAAAAGTTGATAGGCTTTGATTATGGGTGAATTCACTGTACTGTACAACTGTAGCTCCATTATTCTCAAAGGATTATTTGGTCTTATCCATAATGAAAATTAAAAATGTATTTTTTTTTTATACATTTCACTGTATATGTAGATATATTATTTTAGGGAGGGGGCAACGCATGATGTGTTTTTGTTTGGTACTTCATGGCAAAGCATTTTATGATCTTAAAAACTCAATTCTGGGAATTTGTTCTTGTTAGATTTACAGGAGAAATGAAACTATTTTGTGAGGAAACATATTTATTCAAATACCTTTAATGTTTTTCTCTTCATTATAATTTTTGTTGGTATTTCTCAAAAATTGTGTTGATATAGTTAACAGTTTTGTTGCATTTTCTCTGGTTTAGTTGTAATGTAAGTGTGATGTAGTTGGATAGATATTCAAATAACTGATCATGTAAAGTGAAAATCTGTGTTTTTAAATCTTTTTGTTTTATTGATTTTTTCTAAAGGATTTTTGATAGCAAAATATTCAAAAGAAATATCTAGCAAATTAAAGATGATGTAAATAATAATAATAAACAAAGATACCTTAGTATAGTAGGTATTGCATTGAGGCTGAATTATCAACGATATAAATTATCATGATCTATTTCACATTTCTTTTATGCTTTGGTCATTTACAGAATCCCTTCAAGATATGAATGAAAGATTGAGACAAGAACTTTTAGATCTTGAAGGACAAATAAAAAATCAGTCAAGACTTGCTCAAGGTGGACGGTAGTACAAGGCAATATTTGGGCTCTATTGCAGTAAACCTGGTTTTCCAAGTTCCTGCAATATTTTATGGTGAACATATGAACTCATGTATCAAAGGAATTTAGAGAAAAGAAACCCACTTACACTGAAAAAATATGGATGAACTGTATCACTTGTGATTTGGACCATTTGGTCCAACATGATCTACTAAGACTAGCAAAAAAAGAAAGAAAGTATCTGAATTAATGGGGAATATGTAAATAATAAGTTTTTTTTATAGCATTATAATCTTCACTTCTTGCTTACACATATACTGGATAATAAAAAAAGTCAGAATTTGAAATCTGATTGGTTTTCGAAAACAAAAAAGTTTCATTTTTATTTAGATTGGGAATCAATATAAGGTATTTGTTTAATGGTGAGGTATGTGATTATTCAAATTAAGGTACTAGCTAAAGAAAGTTTGGAATACAAAGAACTTTTTTTTCGAATTTCGCTACAATTATAAAAATGAAGATGATTTCAAAATGTGTCCACTGTCCACTCTGCTAATATGGTCAATATATCACTCAATAATTGTAAACAAATGTTCCCAAAAGGAAGTATGAATAAAAAAATAGTATTTTGCAATGTGTCTGTAAATTGTTCAAGCATTATAGTGTAAAGCACTGTACCATTTGTAATTTTAGATATTTACTGCAGAGCTTCGAACCATATCCATGGTCACACAATTCGAGAAAAGTATTGGTATGTTGAAATCTGCATGATATGTATCTAATGTATCAGTGATATTGATATTTTGTGTTAACTGTTATAATTATATGGAAACAATATAAAAGTTGAATTTTCTCATGAAAAATGTTGAATAATACATGTACATCAGTTAAGAATAATTCAGTCACAGATTTCAACCAACTGCCTATAATAGAAAACTGACAACATTGTTAGTTAATTTCAATCAGATTAGAATATCTATGCAATAGAAACAAAGGCCAGTGAACTTCAGCAAAATTGATATTTTTGCTGAAGTAAAAATGACAATAAGATAATTGTACATGAAACTAGAATATCTTATGTTGTTGTTATAAAGACTTGTGATCTTAGAAAAGAATTGGCCAGGTGAAGCAATACCATTCATAAATTGATGTATATTCTGACATTCATATAAATGTTATGTAACAAATAGCATATCAAAAAGATTGCAAGAAATAAATTGTTTCAATAAAGAATCTGTGATATTATAAGAAAATATATTTCTGATGTTGTTTTCTTTATTTGTTTTGAAAAATATAGAGGTTCCAGATATCCTTATTCAAAATAAATTGAAAATTACTAGATACATTTTTTGTTAAGAACAACCAATTTAAGTGATTGGTAAACTTTGAACCTAATTGCAAAAAGTATGAATCAAGGTATAGATTATTTACAGCAGCTGCTGTGCTAGCATTGTCATTATTCATATTTCAACTTGACACTTATAAGCTAAAAGGTTCAATGAATTATATAATTAATTTTCTTTCCCTGTATCAGCACGATAGGTGGCATGCTAGTATAGTATTTTCTTATGTTAAAAGTTTTATACTTTTACTTTTGACAGTGGTTATTCTTACTTTGATTTTCTAGTTTGGGTCTCTAAACAAGGCTAGTCTTCCCCAAAACAGCTATAAAATTATTAAGAAAATATTAAAAGAATGTGCAAGTTATTTCGGGGGAAATAGAAAAAGGGAAGAAAATATGCATGTACACTATTAATATTACTATACTTCTATCCATCTATCTTGCAAATGCAGGGTGGTGGACGTGAATTTCATCCAATACTAGTATCTAGTTTGTCCCTGGACATGTATATATAGTGTCCTAAGGTGTACACATTATGATTTCTATATCAAAATAATATTTGTTAGTTATCTATCTGAATAAATAAAAGGATTTCTTCTGTCTAAGCCTAAGGATTTCTCTCCATTCATAAAAGTCATGATGTACTACTTCTCTCAAATACATCCTTTCATTGTTGGTTCCAACGTCTTTTCTTAAAAACGTAAATTTTAGTCCTCACCAACAACCCAATCAGTGATGGTTCTCCATTTGCTATAGGTAAATAAAACCACATGTGAAATTAATCTAGGAGTTACAACCAATGGAAATGCTTAAACTCAGCAGTGCAGAAAACCGGATATGGAGATACATGGATACCGCGACGCCACTTGCAGGTAAGTAAATGTCAGCTCATTGATTAAAATGGGATTTTTACATTTATCTGGAAATAAAATGGTTGTGTCTTCTTTCTTGCAATAGAAATATATTGTTTAGGGTAATTCGTAAGTCTTTTACATGATAGCTTTCGATAGATAAGACGTCACAAGCAAAGTATACTCAACTTTCTAACTTGACAGTCTGACAGCCCGTCACAACTCAGACAACTTGGTACTATCAGTTAGCTTTCATTAATCAAAGGTAAATGTTTGGATTTCTTTTCATATTCTCACATTCACCAAATATTGAGTTGGATTTAGTGATAGTGCAATTTTTGTTTTTCCATTTTGTTCCCTTCATTTCATGGGGCCGGGTAAATAGACTAGTGCACTAATGTCACCATAACTTTGGGTCTGAAAGTGGCTGTTCATAAGTTTGATATCAACACATAATTGCTTAGGTCAGCCCAGCAATGTATTCAAGCTATATTCAAGAAGGAGTGTAGCGTCATTTGTACAATACCATATTTTTTAAATCAATTTTAGAGAAAAAAAATCTTTGGAAAAAATTAGGAAGTTTGTTTAGCCATAGAGCCCCCCCCCCCCCCCCCTCTCTCTGCCTTCAGCCAATATGTACCTTATCCATAAAATTCAGAAATAATTCTAATTTCTTACTGAACAACATCACAGGCAAAAGGAATGTGATGTAATGGATGGATGTACTTCGCTCATGAATGTGATTGAAACAGGGCCCCGATGTAGACTATTATAATCAAACTGATTGGGCTGGGCACCTGTATAGATATATATCAAATAAAAAAATAAGTTGATAAAATCTAATTTGAAAATGAATCTAGAACCATAGTATGGCCTCTTTTTATGTTATAGGCTTATACATAGTTGAATATTAATATTGAGAAGTCAAGAATACGAGTTGTGTGACACATTGTGGACTAAAGGATTTACATACGATGTAGATTAATTGATTAAGTTGTAATACAATCTATTTGAAAGAAACGCTAGTTTGTGGCTTCTTTAAAGTCGTTCTTTAGTTATGTTTGTGAATTGATTTAAGATAGTTTCAAGTTGGATTAAAAAGGTGACTTAATAGAAATGTAGTAATTCATAACCCATGGAAATAATGTGTTCATAATTCAGTGTTATTCAAATACATATCATTATGTTAGGTTAATTCTGTACATGAGTATATCAATGAGGATTGAGTTATTAAATACATTAAAAAGCTCTGAGCAACAATGTAGAACATACAAAAGATGTATTTGTATGATTCTGAAACTTATAAGAGCAAAAGGAAACTCAACTAAAGTTTCATGTGAAATATCAAAGCATAACTTTTTTGTTAAACATTTTCAACCTTGAGACCTTGTACTGTTTTTTGTTTTAGTCATAATTATGCATATAGTAGTTACACATATCCCTGTGAAACCGAAGGTACCTGCATCTGATAAAAGTTCAAATTGTCCATAGAGAACTGTTCTACAACATTTATTTACTTGCAGGAATAAAGGAAAAGTTATCAAATGTATACCTGAAATCAAGGTATAAATTTCTATATTTCCTATAAGAAGAGAGCAGATTTAAGAGGTTCGCATTGAATTTTATTAAGAAAGACCAGGTTCTACATATTTGATATGAATAATTAACCAAGTATGCTATCTACTTATGATTTTGATATTTGTTGATTTCTATTTAGAAAATACTTGTAATATCATTACTTAGCTACAGCTATGGTATTATTATCATCTTGGGTCAAAGGCTATTTTTTATCAAAGAAATAATAGCGAGTAGGTATGAAAATTAATCAACAGATAAGCAAATAGTTTATGGAATATAGACATATTGAAAATAGAAGTGAAGAAATTAATGATTTCTTATTTTCAGTGTGTGTTGCAGGAATAGTTTTAGACAAAACTAAGTGTATTGACTGTTGTATCTACCTTTGTCATTTCTATCAAAGATATTTACAAATATAAAAAAAAACACTAGCCTGTCACTCTATAATCTAGAGCCTTTAAAATAATAATCTCTCTAATTCTTATATAACAAAACTTTTGTACCTGAATTTACCTGAATTTACCTGAAACCGTGGCTATCAACCACGGTTTTCAAGAGGCAAAAAAAGACGCCTGGTCCATTATGGCCCCTTCGTCCCTGACGGCTCCCGTACCCACAGCTTTCTTGAATCCTAAGACTGTCTCTTCCTTCACAGCTTTTGGTGGTAGTTGATTCCAGGGGTTTACTACTCTGTT
>JAVSBT010202089.1:0-13499 GCA_033118115.1 Pharyngocirrus eroticus | reverse complement strand
AAAAGACCTTTCAAATGATATAAGTTTCGTCCATGAGACTTTTCGATAGCGCTTGAGTGTCTGGCTCATGGACTATTTTTGTCTCATCTGGATTGAAAGACAAAATCGTGAAAGCCAGTACGGGGGAATTCTTGCATTCATGACAAGTCATTGTGCAAATAGAGTTTCTGTACATCAGGAAAATAAAGCATCATAATATTTGTTTTAATAAAGTTGGATAAAAATATCACAAAAACTAAATCATGATAAAAAGAATACATTTTTGTCTTTGTCCTGATACATTGTTTCAATGTTTGGATTTTGGACATAAATGCCAAATAAAGTGATGTATGGTTTGTCTCCTTCTATATTCTTTGGTATTTGTGTAGTCTTCCTATCATCTTCCTGTGTGTTCGCTGAGACCGAAAATGTTTTAACCCTTTATAAACTGTGTGGCTTAGCGGCTAGACTGCCATTTGTAGTTGTTGGTTTTTTTTCTTCTTTCCTGTTGCAGTTGTTATCATCATTTAGTGTTCTTGTGTTATTATCTTACATTATTTAACTATTATGTGAGTTACAATCACTAATAGTTATTTCACATTAAAACGTTATATTCATAATTAAAGATATATTTATTAAATATTTTATTGTAGAATTGAAATCAGGAATATGGTCCCTTACCTAGTTTAACAAAACAGTATTCCATAATTGTGTTGCATTCCGTGGTATAGCATATTTCATTTTTACACTGATTACTGCACTCCTAAAACAAAAATGACAAGAAAAAGGACACTTCAATAGGTTGTTTCGGGGCTAAAAATTACGAAAAGGGCCTTTTCATATGTTAACTAGTCGTTCATTGGTAGTTGTTTAGCATTAGGAAGATAAGTTCATCTTGCTTCCGATATTCTTTACAACATTATTTACACTCCTGCAAAATAGTATCAGAATACAAAGCACTTTATGAAAGTATGTATGGATAGTTGATATTTAACAAAACTATAAACACATCACTTTATATATACATGAATATAATTTATAAAACAGGGTATCATGAATGGCTCATACATAAGAAATTAAGGAAAAGGTTTATTTACTAGGGGTAGAAAAAATATGACTATATCTTAAAATTTTAAGAATAATGAAGATATGATAAAAGAACCTTCGATACGTGACATTTTAAAAGGATTCTTGCATGGTTCAGTTACACTTGAAAGGGACAAATTGAAAATATTAGTAAGGATGGGTGCAAAAGCATCTATTTTGGAAACTAAGAATGCAACCAGACATTAGCTAGGTGTGATATTTACTCATTTGTTTACAATTTGCACTCTCTGGCTCATAATGTCACCCTTTTTTATGTTTTGTAATTGGTAATTGTCATTTGCTTCCTGATTGTGTGTAGTAGTAATGTGTTCAAATATTTCCTAGATTAGAGCCCTTGCATTTACCTTTCATAATAAGTAATCTAGGGTTTTAATTGAAAAAAGGAAATCAATTATTCTAATATTGGTTCATGGGGAAAATGTAGATTCCAAATAAAATATTAATTTTAAGGTCATATAAACAGTTAACATATCAAGAAACTTACTAGTAGAGGATTTGAGTCTATGGCTACAAGTGTGGACGCTGTTGGACTCAAGCTCAGATTGTCAGGATATGCTGTATAGAGGTAACAATCAGGAGTGTCCTTTTTGTAAACTGAAAAGGTGCAATTTTTTATTTCTTCTTGCAAACAAGTTATCTGACACTCTAAAACACTCGTTGCAAAACCAGTCTTGAAGCTATTTGTAGGTAAAATGTTGATCCCAAAAAGTGTTGAATCACTCCACTTGAAGCAACTCCCTGGGAATATGTAGCCATCAGAGCATATGAACTGTTCCATGGCCCATGTCACGAAAAAATAATAGAATATATCCATGCCTCCTCTTGAACGTTATATTGGTCAAAAGGCTAGATTAATGTATTAACTAGGATCACACGAGCATCTATCAGAAATACTTTTCGTTGTGGGTTATTAAAAAGGAGCCAGGCGTTTACCAAAGATTGGTGTTTCTGAATAACTGTAATTGTGGTACGGCTTAGGAGCTTTACGATTGGCCAGATCACTACACATGCTATCGAATAAATTATTTATCATTGATGTCTAATTAAGCAAGCACTACAGCTGGTATGAAAGAAAAAAACAATTCAAGGACATGATCCTTAAAAAAAGAAATTAGGTAAATTAGGCTTTATAAATGATGTTTTTAAATTTAAGGCAAAAACAAGATTTCAGCACCGCACAATTTGAAATAAGTGGCAATCATTATTGGATTTTGTGGCTTTTTCATTTGGATCTATCATTGTTTTTCTGAAATGTACAAAGCATGAATGTCTATTAACAGTTTGGTATGAACTAGCTAAAGCAACTTGAACTTGAAGTCTGCCAACTTGTTTTCATAATTCGCTGCAACTGCCAGAATAAAATCCAAGAATCAGCACCACTAAATCTCCACTTAATCGGCTTAATTCAAATGTACAAATTCATTTTGACGAAACGCCGCTTTTGAAATGTTATACTTGTTTTTATTCAAGCGATAAAAGTGAAGTGAATTTTGATAGTTTTTTTAAAGTGGCTGATTTTACCAATAGAGCTTACCACTATTTGGGAAAACATAAAACCTAATATGTAGTTGGATAAAACTGATCTAACAAGCGATGAAACATTGTTATTGATAAGGTAAGGCCTGTTGTTAGGTATTTTTCCATCATTAATGGTTGATTGAATCAAATATCCTTTTTCTCCTTTCATTTAACATTTTTCCCAATGATAATAAATCCCATCATAAATGCTAATTTACATAAAATATGGTGAATGAATCATAATTCAATGTGTCTGATTTTACTACAAACAGGTGACAGCACTGAATGCAGATGGTAGTAATTTTGATTTAGAAATAAAATTATATTTATGTAAGTTTCATTGATTTTTTAATAGAGTTTTGAATTTAAACTTTTGACAAGTGTTTCTGTTAGATAACACCTTTTTTAAAAGGATGATTGAGTGGACTGTCTAATTAAAAACTTATGTTTATATGTTTCATTTCATACTGGAAAATATTCCAAGGCTATCTATTTTTTGTAAAGTGCTAAAAAGGCTATGTGTCTTTTATAAAAAAGACACAAAGGCTATGACTAAAGCAAGTAATTTTGATTTAGAAATAAAATGGTGCTATGACTAAAGTTGCCACAAAATACATTGTCTCTCACTGATGTCAAGATTTAAGAGATTTTTGAATTATGGAGATGACTCTAAAAGCTGTGTCAAAAGTGGTCAGAAAATGTTTAAAATACACCAGAGAGCACCCACAACCCCTTAGCTTCTGGATTTGGCTATTGATACCAGATACCCCCCGCCCCTCCCTCAAAATTCTTTCTGTTCTACCGTCCCTTCCCCGTCAGGTCAACAACTTAAATGATCTGGGTCTGTGTAGAAAGGAGGGAGCACAAACATCGGTCAGTGCTTATACCTATGATCCTGAAAAGACTGAAATCTTGGCATTTTCTAGGGAAACTTTACGGTAATGGTACAGGTCCTGACATCTAGAGGTTGATCTGTTCCTTGAGTGAGGGCTTCCATGGTGTAGTCACCCCTAAATATAAGTGCTTTTAATTTGAGTTACTTTAACCCATGTGGTAATTCGAGAAATAGTTCCAGATTTGACACTTATACGTACGAGTGTAGTGGTCGGCATAGCTTATCATCAAGCCAGAGATCCGGGTTCAATCCCGATTAAAGTATGAAATATTTTCATAGCTCTTAAGTTCAGTGAACCAGAACTAGGCTTTGGGGTGTTATTGCTTGTGTATGGGTAATAACACGAAAAATAACACTTGTCATCTTTCGAAAATAGCAGATGCGTTAGAGGTGGTTATACGGTCTTCCATCTCAAAAAGAGGATATATTGATCATTATTAGGATTGTGGGAATTGATTAGAAAGGGATGAACACATTGATACATTGATCGATACTGTTGGCAGCAATACTGGTACAGCTGTGCTGACATTACAATTTATTACAACATTAGTCACCTTTTGTTCCGTTTATACAGTAGTAAGTGGTTATACATGTATAGTCATTATAGGTATGGCGCCGATATTATAGTGCACTTCTATATATATAGTATAGTACCGTAGTGAAAGTAGTATTGATCAAATAAGAGAGGAACCTAGGTGTCTTAAATTGAGGATTAAAAGCGACACATTGTTCCCATTTCTGGATGATTCCACACCAGGACAACTGAGGCGGGAACATAAAGCATGTTTACCTTGAAATACATGCTGTTTTCTTCGAGGCAGGTACAAGTGTTTCATATAAATTCTTTGCTAATTAAAAAAATCAAAAATAAAATCAATACAATCATGATATATTTATAGGGCCTCTTTTGTATGTATACGTGGATTTCTCTACTATATCTGTGCTTGAGACTGTTTTTTAAAAAATAGTATAATTGATTGCATATGAGCTTTTCTGAGAAATCGACTGATAGTGATATGATTAAAAAAAAGATAGAGAGGGGGATGGGGGATTCTCTGGGACTTTGGATTTACCCTTTTGAATTGTTTGGGACTTGGGATTTACAAATAGAAACCCCTGGGATTTAACTATTTTCTGGGATTGGGATTCACCCTTTTAAATTGTTTGGGATTTGGGATTTACCATTGAATTTCTTTGGATCTTTGAGTTATGGGGTCAATTAAATGGGAAAGGGATTAGATTTTTTTTATTTTTGTGGATCTGAGATTTGGGTTTGAATATTCTGGGACTCTAGGATCAGATCCCCTCCCCCCCCCCCCAAACCTCTTCTACCCTCTCGATAGAGACAAGTCAAAAGTGATGATATGGAATATGTAGGTTATAGTATCCCTGTATCCCGTGATTGATCTATACTTCACACTCATCCATCTTGAACAGTGTGTCATATCAATGCTCTTGGAAGAGTCCAGCCTTTTTTTAATAAATAAATAATACTAATAAACTTTATTGAGAACAGATAGCACTTGATATTAGTAATTAGGGGTTTAATTGGAAAGTGTTTTTTTATATCATTTTTGTGAGGTGACAGCTGTGTAGAGATGATGTATTCTCATAATGATTTATGTAGACATACACCTCATAAAGCAAACAAATATCAATATTGCACCTGTCCTGATCTCTGAGAGTTATTATAGATATGTTCATGCAAACAAACATACATGTATACAGTGAATAAATAGATGTTATTCAAATATGGTAAGAGAGTGTAGGCAGAATTTTAAAAAATATAATAATGGTGATTTCATTTTCTTTCACCAAAACAAATATTCATATGTGTAAACATTTGGCTTTGGTGGGCTATATTATGAAATTTAGATCAATACATTGAATGGTGCACACTTATATTTGTCATTTTATACTTGTATCACTCTCGTTGCCAGGGAGCATTATCAATATATGCCTTCTAGACTAGACTGGTTTCAAATAATAGCTCTAGTTAAGGAGTATTTTAGTTTTTGAAGAAAAGCAATAGACCATAATTTTTAAATAAGTATACCAGAAAATGTGAGTTCCCACTATGGGGCTATAGTGGCCAGTTCCAAAAATATGCCAAAATAAAACACATATGCCAAATTCTAAAATTCAAGTACTTAAATAATTGCTTAAAAAATCAAGAAAATAACCTTTTCACAATCAGCCTTTTTGAATATATAATGGAATCATCCAGATAGAACACCATTGATTATGATGAATTATGCTTTTAGGGGTAGGCTATTGATATCATTTCTGAAACTAAACTCACAGCAATTTTTTTATGTTCACGCGTATCTAGGCGTGCTATTCAGACACTACCATTTAGTTTTTTTATTCATCTCTTGCTTAATAGTATAACTTACCATCACGCAATTGAAATCAGGCCATATCAAATGAGAAAACATAGAAAATAGGCTTTACTAAAGCATTTTTGAGGACATGAATGTTCATTAAAATACACACAGATACTTTTTGTTAAGTTTTTAATTTGCCGTGTACTTGGTTTTTAGGGTTTGGTATGAGGTATTTTTGTATTTTTCTGTAACTGTAACTGGGAATCCCCATTTTCAGAACCCCATGATTATAGTTACTCCCCAAAACACATACATTTGTGATGACCTGGGGAGAGTAAAGGTATTCAATATCGAAGATTCAGAAGGTTTTTTTAAACTTTCTTTGCAAATTTGACTTGTAGCTATATTTTGTATCTGAAGCCAAAGTCTGTTGCACATTATCATAGAGGAAGGTCAGAACAGTCTTAAAAAACACAAAGTTTACGATAGTGTTACCTGTCAATATTGAATTGATTAACTTGATTCAATATCCATGGATCACATAGTTCTTTATGTAGTATGATATAAAAAGTCAGGCAAACGTAATTTTCATGATGTTGTTTTTATGTTAAAAAAAATCGTCAATCATTATTAACATCTCTTTTATTTGGCAAATACACAAATGATATACATGTACTTATTTATCATCCACAACATTTGATCTACAATCTGATCTGGAAATATATAGGATTGTAGGTCAACACACTTTTCTACAGCCGATTGTAGGTAAGATTTGAACATACTACATTCATATTGACCCTTCTGACCTTTGCCATTGGCAAAGAATATATTGGAAACATTCTGTTGGCATATCAGCATATTCTATTGCTGAAAATTATTATAATTTGTTACCATTTAATGTCTTTTCCTGCTATGGTTTGAGAAGCACAACAACATGATTTTAATAACAATGTCAGATTTGCCTTAGATTATGTATCCTCTCCTACGGACTTGTCCAAAAGTTAGGGCCACATTAGACTTGTCCTGACTAATAAAGTGTCTATCATAATAAATGATACTCATCTAATGTGATTTTTGAATTTTGATAAATCATGGAAGAAAATGCAAGCTTATATTGAAGTTTTTAGTTTTAGTCATTATATGATATATAATTCCTGCATTATGGGCAATTTTTGTTATGAGTTTTGCTTAAATTTGGGTAAATTATATAGTGTTTTCTACTTCATCCTATTTTTGCAAATTTGCACCATATCAACCTCCACTCAAGTTAGTAAGCCTTGTAAAGTATTGCCTATAGTTGCAAATAATAAATACTTTTTTTGACCTAATTAAAATTCTGTATTCACAGGAGATCACAAAAACATCTTTTTCGCTGCTTTTTCTTATCAATTAGAGGTAAAATATGCACAATATGTAATGATATTGAGTTTGAAAGCTCATGGTTTAAAAGGCACTAATTTTGCCTTTCTTCATCAAAACTGTGTAAACACTGATCATGTATTTATTTTCATCTGGGGACAAGATATATCATATTTTTTCAGTCTCACCTCACCTTACATTCAAGGCCTAAGGGCTACTTAAAAAGAAAAATGTTAATGCAATATGGTATTGTTGAATAGAAAAACAACAAATTATTTAACATGTTGATACCTACAATACCTTTTTCCAGCAACTGCTTGATATATGTGTGATATGAATAATTCATCAACGTTTCCAGAAGGTCTTTTAAGCTACACTTATAGATTGCAGACTTAGACATGGAAGAGCAAGGTAATTAATTTATATGTGCCCTTTTCAAATTGTTTTAGTTATTTTGTACAGTGTGTGCTAACATGCTCATCAAAAGAAAAGAATCTTGTAAACTTATGAGCCAAAAAAAGTCTTAACAGTCAAATGCAATGCACATAAGAGGGTTTGATTGGTAAATTTATTCCGTCAGATTTTATTTGATTCTTATGTACATCAATGATATTCGGACAACGACTATGAAAAGCCTATAGTACCAGTAGACAAATTTCACTGTTATTTCAATTTAAATGTTCAACTTCAAATTCACTTTTTTTTATCCACTATACAAACCCTTTCCAAGAAAAACAATATTGCATTCATAAACTTTACCAGCTGTAGGGAATGATCTTGGAGCAAAGTCACTTTATTGAAAAATTTAGATATATTCATTGTGAAACTCTGAAACACAGAAGATATTTTCCATTATTCTTTTTAAAATTAAAGGTTAAGGCTGGACACCATCTTTACTAGATTATTAATACAATTTCGCACATCAAAAAGGAGTGATTAAGACAGACTATCTATTTTTGTTATTGTAGAGCAAAACTTCAATTCAGGAATGATATTCCTAAAACCTCATGAGCAGCTGAGAAAAATTCTTGACCAATACCCTAATGATGGACAAATATTAAAGGTAAATTCAAAAAGGACTTCTTTGTGGGTTTCTGGCCAATTTGAAAAACAATTATTGTCATCAAAAAGAAATTCTTATGGGTTTCACAACATTTTTAAAACTACTTATTGCAATAATTTTCTGAAATTTACTAAGATGAGTTTTTCAAGTACATAAAATATGATGATGATGATGTTGGTGATGATAATGATAATGATGATAGTAATAAACGTGATTTTCTTAATAATCATGTTTGTGGGTCCCCCCTGAGAAAAAAAATGGGAGCATGGTGGCTCAGTGACAAAGCATGTGCCTAGAGATTGGCATAGTGCTGTGAGAGAGGACTTGGCCAGTTTTAAGTATATGGCCAATTTATTAGATGTAGCCCTTTTACTATTTACCAATGGCAAATTGAGCTAATACAATGTAGCTTTCATAATATATCAAGGGACAACGTTGATTCATTAGTAGATTATATTACAACATGAGTAAGTCTGAAGTGATCTTTATACTTGAGAGTTTTAATATCTATGCTGAATCCTCTTATTCCAAGAAAAAAAAATTCCATACATCCTTCACTCTCCCCTATTGATAACAATATCTAGCATCATTTGTGGTGGGTTTTTTTTTAAATTTCTGATTCATTTCTTTCTCATTGCTACTTTATAATTGCAATATTAATAATTATTTTCATTGATAGTGTTTTGGGGCTATTGTTGGTATTGACAGGCTTACATTACTATGTCATGATTGTGCTTTCTTATTCTAGGAATTAATACAAAATGCAGATGATGCTGGTGCATCAGAAATCAAATTTCTGTATGACAAATGGAGTTATCCTACAGGAACACTAATCAAGCGTCGTTCTATGGCAAAATTTCAGGTATTTTGTTGAAAAAAAGTTTAAAAAAAAACACAGAAAAATTTGATTGAACAAGAAAGTGAAATATTTATTGGCATTTCAGATGGATAATATGAAATGTACGTGTTAATTAAAATGGTATTTCTTTCTTTGCAACTAGGGGCCTGCTTTGTATGCATACAATGACGCCATCTTTGAAGAAGAAGACTGGGCTGGGATTAGGATGGTTTGCCGTAGTACAAAAGAAAAAAATCCTCTTAAAGTTGGCAGGTTTGGACTTGGATTTAAGAGTGTCTATCATTTGACAGGTAAAGTAATAAACACATTCTTTCTATTAATTTTTTTTCAAAATATGTAACAAGAATAGAATCACATGTAACTTCATTTTATTCACTTTATTAGATTTGCCTGGATTCATGAGCCAAAATCGCATAGCTTTCCTTGATCCACATGAACGGTACTTTGAAGAGGATATGGACAGAACAACGGCAAAAGCATGGAATATGAATGATAAAGGTTTTCAAACGTACCCTGACCAATTTAAGCCTTTCAAAATAGACTTGTTTAAGACTGATGATGTATTTGAGAAAGGCTATTATCCCCAGACCCTTTTCCGTTTCCCATTAAGACAGGAGAACAGTGACTCCAAGATATCTAACACTGTGTATGATGAAGGAGCTATGGAAGACCTTTTCGATTCCTTTAAAGGGGAAGCTCACATGGTTTTGTTATTTCTTAAAAGTTTAGAAAAGATTGAACTCTATCAGAGAAATGAGAACAGTGCACAGCCACAATTATTGTATACAGTACAAATGTCTTCAAAATGTTTGAAGAGTGTGAATGAGAAAAGAGAGGAGCTGTTGGAAAATCTTAAAACCAAAAAGAAGTCAACAATTACATATACGGTAGATATAGAGACTATTGACTATAAAGATGGAATCGAAACAAACCACGAAACAAGTTCATGGATGGTCACACAGTTCTATGAAGGATCTGAAATGCCACATAGGCTTTCATTGGTCAGTCTAAAAAAACTACCTCTCGTAGGCATTGCTGCACCCATAACCTCCTCACCAGAGGGAGCTCATGGCATATATGTTTCAAGAGATGCTATAACTGTGAATGGCCATGTTTTCTGTTTCCTTCCACTCCCATTACCACCAGGTGGCAGTAGCTTAACAGGATTACCATTTCATGTGAATGGCTATTTTGCAGTGGATCAAAACAGAAAACATTTGAAATGGGCTACATCAGGAAAAACAAAGGACCAAGATATTCTATGGAATCAACACCTCATCAGTACCATGCTACCACAAGCACTACTTGGGCTTATACAAGGATATCTTAGAGTTCTTCACACATGCAATGACCTGGCAGAGTTAAAAAATGGAGTGGAAGACAAAGAGATGGGATGCTCTATATGTCTTTCACATCTTTTCTCAGTCATGAAAGATATCAAAACCCTTGATTCAAGATGGAAAAGTGTGATGGATATACCAACACAAATCATGGCATTGAAAATGTTTTTTAGCAAAAACCAAGGAGGCATATGGGTGGACCCTTCTCAGGCTGTATTTGATTCCCTGGACTTAGAAAATGTTGACAACTTTACACGGAGAACAATTCGTTTGTTGACAGAGCCATCAACTTACTTCATTGTGCAAATACCACCAAGTGCTCTCCAATTTTGTCAATGTATGTTCCTCAAAATTAACACTGAGATGGAATACTTACAACCAATACATGTGTCAGAGGCTGTCAAGCAGTTTACTCCTTCAATTTCCTTGAAGCAAATGGCAGCCATCACAAACTACATTGGAAGTGATCTTGTAATAGATTTGAAGTTATTACCACTGGCTGATAAGACCACAAGCTGCTACAGAAAAAGACCAAAATACTTAAAAGATGTTGTTTTTATCCAAACAAATGACTTCCCAATGACTCTTCTACCTGGCATGGAAAAAAAGTTTGTAAATCCAGAATTCCAGAACAACAAAACTCTGCTTCAAGTGGCAGAACAAGGTAATATTTTTTAGATGCAATGTTTTCAATCAAATTCTGTCATTTGCAGGTGTAATATCTAATAGGTGCATGGCATGCATAATGACAATACATATTACATCAAATTACATTTTGTTTTGGAGGGCGGAGGATTGGATATAATTGGATTTATTCTTTGGATAATGGCTGAAAAACAAAGTTGTGGTTCTGAGAAGATATAATTTAGAGAGGATGTCTCTTATACCTTAGGGCTGTATGCACATAAACTCTTTCTTACTTCACTGCCTTTAAGGAACAAGTTTTTTTATGATTTGTCAACCTAGCTAAAGACAATCTCTAATTATGTGTAATATTTTTTATAAATATTACTTTTTAACTGTGTTTAACTAATTTTCATCAAACATATCAATTACAAAAACATTTTATATCAAAAAGAACAATCATATGATACTTATTGTGGGTATTTTATTTTGTGTTGATCGATTTCTTCCACAGATCATACACAGGTATGCCATTTGACAAAACCCAGATTGGACCAATTTGTCAAAGATGTATTTCCACCTTCATGGACATCTCCGGTAGAAGTATGGTACCCAGGATGTAGTGGTTATCCATCAGAGGAATGGTTTAAAAACATATGGACCTATCTATACAGACACCATAGTAGTAGTCTTGATGCATTTGAAAATCTTCATCTGCTTCCTGACTTCAACACTACACCAAAGAGGTTGTTACAGTTGTCTAAAGCAAATCCTGTGATTGGTTGTGGAGGGGGAAGCAACACTATGTCAGCAGCAGTGGCAGATATATTAGGCAAACTTAATTGTGCAACAATATCAGGTATGCCTAAGTATGTGACACAACATCCAAAAATAGGAACATTTGTCACTTTACATCTTGATGCCTCATCTCTGCTGTCAATACTTCAAAGACTCAGTCAATCAGGGGGATTCTGGAAGAGTATCACTACACTAAATGCAGAAGAAAAATGTACTTTGAGAAGGTTCATTGCCTCTTTTCCAATGGATCCACAATTCAAGAATTTACTTGTCAAATTGCCAATATTTCCGACGTGGAATGGCACCAATACCTCCACATTTGTATCTCTTCAAGACAATTTGAAGGGATCTCCTCAGCTTGGACAACTTTTTTTAGGATTGAAGTTTAGATCCCAGTTTTTGGATCTCAGCGAAAAGAACACTTCTATTCTGGCTAGGCAATGCTTAGTGCACCCTATCCCCATAATAAAACTGATCGAAAAATATTTGTTACATGACATAGAAACAGGCAATTTCTATTCAAGACAGGAAGGTGAAAGGATTATGATTGATATATTCAATAACTTATCAACTTCTCAGATAAAATCTCTGAAAAATGTAATCAGAGATTTGAGGTTTCTACCTAGTATGACAGGAGCTCTACATTCTCCGAATGAACTTTATGATCCAGAGGACAAGCTTATTCAAACCTTGATCATGGATCAAAACAAGTTTCCATCAATAAAGTGGAAGATGCATGTCCCTATTCTAAGAGAAATGGGTTTAAAGTCAAGGAAAGATATACCTCCTTCTGAAATACATCTAATTGCTAAGAACATTGAAGAGAGTCAGTCAACAACACAGTCTGAAGCATTGTTGACATTTCTGTTAGAATTTCCTAAAATTCTTTCAGAAAAGCGTCTGTTCGGACAATATACTAGCACGGTAGCTATTTCATTAAAAAGGATTAGGTGGGTAGAATGCTTACAAGAAAGACCTTCAAACTATCCAAGTGCTCTTTACTGGAAAGGCGAGGAAAGGACATTAGCAACCCCCTCTGAGGTTACTTCTAGAAGAAACGCAGCTCTCTGTGGCTCAAAACTGTTTGTCATAAAGAGTGATGAAAAATGTCAGTCATTAACTCAATTATTTGGCTGGCGAAACCCTCCACCAATCAATACTGTCCTCCAACACCTCCAGCAAGTGATATCCAATCATAGTGATAGTGACGGAACTGAAGATAGCACATTTTCCCATGTTTCTAAAGAGATTTATGCATACATAAGCCAGGGAGATGAACATCACTATCCTATAGAATGGAAAATTGAGGAGTCTGGATTAACTAACTGGGTGTGGCATGGGAATGGCTTTGTTAAGCCATCAGCTGTACTTATCAGGCAGCATAAACTACAATTAGATATGAAACCCTACTTCTATGATGTGCCAAATGAACTTAAGGTATTCGAACACTTTTTTGTACAGTGTGGTGCAGTCATAGAAGACAATGAAACAGCAGTCTCGGTTCTGGAAAAGATGAAACTGGAATGCGCAGATCAACCATTGGACAAAAAAAAACTATCCATAGCAGTAAAGCTTTTGGAAGAACTTGCAGGATTCATTACAGATGGACATCTGCGATCATTGATAGATT
>JAVSBT010201978.1:0-13500 GCA_033118115.1 Pharyngocirrus eroticus | reverse complement strand
TTTTGAAATTCTTTTGCACATTTGTGTGAACAGAATTCTTCCTTTTTATATTCAAAAGGTATTCTCCCAGTGATGTTCACCCTACATCGTCTACATGAACTGGAAATAAGAAATATTGAAATTGTAGATTTTTTTCATGCCAGATTGATTGGGACATTTTGTTTTGCATGTGTGAAGGTCAAAATAAGGGTGAAGTTCACCATCTAGACACTTGTCAAGGTCTGAATTAAATTTTCTTTTGAGCAAGCCCAGATAGTCCCATTTGCTAAATTTGCAGACAAAATAGGTTATTTCTTTGGGAATGTATAAAAAAAACTATGACACCCCACCCCAACTCTAGGCCCAATGATGTAGTCATCTACAAACCTTGAACTTGGAACAGATGAGCCTTTCTCCTTGCACTGTACTACCAATCTCCGTTCTGCACTAACAGCCCTCTATAACAATGATTTCAGAAAAACGAATGACAATAAAAAATAAAAAAGTCGAAAATATAAATGATGATCATAATTGTCCATGAGAGCACGTGCAAAGACTGCAAGGTATAAACTATACAGGCTGAGACACATTATGACACAAATCATTGACAATGTGGCTGGTATTGTAATACACACTCCCTTTAAATCTTAAAGAAAACTTGTTCTTGGGTTTTTTAAAGAGTTGTAATTTTTCATTATATTGTATTAATTATCTCATAATAAAACGTGTTGTAAAATTCCTAAATGCATATTTTCAAAAAAAAATTAATGAACAAATGAATCAATGTTACCTTTAGCCTGTCACTCAATTGTGCAAATCTACTTTGATCTCTTGATGCTGAACTGTCTGCATCTGAAAGTTCCATGGCTTCTTTTTGTCTTCCTTTTGTGTGACGTTTGTCGACTTTCATTCTGGATCCACGACCATGTTTGATGTTGGACTGAAATTAGATTTTTTTACAATTAAATTCCGTACAAATGTCCATATATGATTGATTGATTGATTGATTTTATTCAGCAAATGTCATAAATACAAAAATAAACAGTATATAGTAGTGTGATGATAATAAAAAAAAAAAAGAGGAAGTGACATTACAAGATATATTTAAAAGTGACTTTTGCCTGGGATAGCCCATAAAAGTCAGAGACTTATTTCCAATGGGGTCCCAATATATCACCTAGAATGCTACTATAAAATTGGCCATACATGTAGGAGAACCCATAATATTTAAATCAAGTCTGACATCAACATTTTTTATTTCAAAACGTTTCTTGATTTACAAACAATTGGTAGGTGCATAGACATTGATGGTAGGTGGCACAACGTACGTCACTTTGAACAACAATGTTTATCAAACTTTCAACGTATACTTGACTTTTTTATTCTCTTTATAATGATATCGCCTCTCATTCATAACAAAATCTTCTTAGTCCTAACACTGAAACAGGGTATATATTTGACTGTAGAAAATGAATGGCGATTTTTCAATTTACCACATATTCGTGGCTTTAAACCATTTGGTATGGCTCCCCTACTATGAATTCAAATCAAATATAAACCATCGCAGTGTCCACTGTAAAAGTAGATTATTCATACAAATTTACTCACCCCCGATGATTTGCTGCTATGGGTATGCCTCGAAACCTTTCCAGAGCCAGTGGAGCTTTTTTTCGATGAGATACTCTTGGCCGATCGTCTTGTTTCAGGCATTTGTTATCCGCTATAACGTCGAAGATTCAACTAGGACTCTGAAGAAAATAAAGACCAATGACGAATCGAATACGTACTCCAAAACATAAAAGTATTAACAACTCCATTATTTGATATGTGTTGTTGTGAAACGTCCCTCAACCACGGAAAACGAAGCTGAGTAGAGATAACGTCATTCCGCGGCAACGTACATGCGTAACGTTTTCCTGTGGTACGGACATTCATTTGACCTATTTTTTAAATTAATTTTTTTATTTTCGGTATAATAATTTTGAATCATATTTTGGGAAGAATATTAGTTAGTTCTAAGGTGGTCCTGCTGCATACCGGTGTAAGGAATAAAAGTTATCCCCCCCCCCCCCATTTCAAATTACCCCCCAGTAATTGATTTTAAATTAACCCTCCCCTCTGAAACGAAATTTTCAAACAACCCCCTCATTTTCAAATGACCTCTACATCGCTAAGATGATAAACGTTGTATTTATCTTCTACCTATCTCAAGAAGGTAATTTATGAAGTTCTAGTAACATTGAATACTTATAATAAGTATCAAAGTTTTCTGCAGTAGGAGAAGTGACATAGATCATTTCCAAATTTTGAGCTTCATCAAATGCAGTACTGAATATATCAGTTTTAGCTCACCCTGAAATTTCAACTTTTTGTTTCTGCTAGGTATATAGGCTACACCATGAAAATAAAAAGAGAAACAAAATGTTTTCCTCCCCTGCAACTTTTTTTCAGCAATGAGGTCACCAGGAAACAAATATTTTTTATCGGCCCGATGGTAATAAGGAAATGAATACAGAGAATGGCTAAAAATAGGATGGACATTTATTTAAAGTAAACTTCTCATTAGAAAGCAAAGCTATAAGGAAATAGCATATGTTTTCCATTGAAGATATACAAAATAATACTACATGTGTAATTGAATATAAAATGGGATTTGAGGCAACCCTTTTCTGTCTACTTGTCCTTTTATTTGCTGTCAATTTCAGTCGAACAGGAAGTAACATAATGTATTTGAAATAAAATTTTATGATAAACCATTACATCTTTTCTTAAAAATTGGAAGATGTTGGCATTTTTTTTCATATTAAGATATCTTTTTTTTTTTAATATATATACTAAGAAATACATTAGAATCAACTCTCCTGTATTCAGACTGACTAAGGAAGTCTACAGGGTAGTTGGGAGCTTTTACATGAGAAATCAACATTTGACCAGTCTAACTTTTTCATTCATATTTCAATCTAAATATTATGATATAAATCAAAATAGTCTCAATGAAAAGTGAACATTCATACTGAGCACAGGGGATTCCTTTAAAGATGTCTAAAAATTGTTGTCTCGATAAACATTACAATAGTCTCATAGAATTCCTCCAATGACATCTAGAAATTGTATTTTCAATTTTATTACAAACTTGAAAAAGTAGTACATGTATAGAACAGTGAAACACCATGGTCTCAAAGGATTCCACTGGTGATATTACAAAATACATGTATGTAAAAATAAAATAAGATTCTTTGATAAAAAGTGCATACAAAAAGTTCATTTTATTTATTTATCAACTCATAATGCACAGATGAACTTACATCAAATTATACATGTATGTCTTATGATACAAAAGTAAGATCTTGAAAGGTGTTCATGTCATTACTATAACAGTTAATTTATCATCATTTATAGCTAAAGTTATTTTGTGAGTGTTTTTTTAATGTAAAAGTACTACACTATGATTCTAATTTTTCAACAACAAAAAAACATTATTATAACATGTCCTGTTGTAACAAAACCAAAATCGTGGGCATCTCTGGGGTTATTTAAAATGCTAGATATCGATAATAATAGATTGATTACCCTAGCACTTTATTCAACAGATAAAAAAAGTTCTTTTATGAGCTTTCATTCATTACATTTTGCAAATGGTTTTACCTGTCACAATAGTCAGCTCCACTATCCCCTATACTACGTAATGCTAGCCTTCTAAGTTCTATGTGTAATTGTTTTGCATTTTTGATGTTAATAAGCTACAACGAATACCTCTTCATTTCATGAATTTTCTGTTGTGCCTCTTTTGCCACAACATTTTAATATTGTTGAGAATTGATGACTAAATGTATTTCACGTAAAATGTTCTCTTTTTAAAAAGCAGATGTTGATATATTGCAAAAAAAACTAGGTGATGTGTTTATATTTTTGTTAAGTATATCAGTTTCTCAGCATTCTTCACTTCCTAGTTCTAACTTTGTTTTGAAATTTGACCTATACATGGTGTAATGGATCATGGAACCAATAACATATTTGCCAATAATCAAGGACAAATTTGTGATCAGTGTAATTAACCTGATCATAATCAATCAGAATACTAACCAATATTAACGGGCGCATTTTGACCTATTATCTATATAATGCAAAAACCTTGTTTTACCAGATACTTTGATTAGTGTCATTCTGACGAAGAGAAGAGAATTTTTAAAGAACATTCAGTGCAACAAGCATAAATTAAATTATTTGTTGTCAACTCCAAACTTATCTTGCAGAACTCGTTCTAGTAAAAAATGTACATTGCCAAAAGTAAAAACAAACAGCTACAAAAACTCTCCTCTAAACTATTGTCTTTTTAACCTGCAGAAATCGCTTTTAAGTTTGGACTATAAATCATGTGATATTTTCTCTTTTAATTGCAACAACTTTTTAACCTTTTAACTGGTTTTAAAGCTAATCATCAATTTCTCCATCTGTTTGTATGTATTATAGGTAAAACAATTATATGGCCAAGGTTTTAGAGTTGAAATTTCAGAGTGGGCTCTTACTTTTTATCAGTGCTTAATAATATGTTTCAGTTGGACTTTTAAAGACCCTCGATCATTGTTATGGTAAGTTTTTTGTATTTTTTGTTTTTATTCTTTTTATTGCGAAGCCTTTACAAAAATAGATAAATATAGTGCACATAATTATGAGAAAAAAAATAATCAAAAAACAGAAAGAAGACAGGTACAGAATTATAAGTATAGGTTAAACATAGTGCACAATATGATTAGGTTATACATATAAGAAAGTATTTAATAGAAAAGGTTAATCCAGTCAGGCCAGGTGTCATAAAAAAATGTTGCCTTCATTAGTACCTAAGATCTTGATTCTTCCACATTAGGCAGCAGTTTTATAATTTTTAAAACTCCGGCCTTATATGTGTTTTTGAGTATTAATAATAAAAAATGTACATAATATTATATGTCTTTATTACTATACACTAGATAAATAGTCTCTTAGAAATGTATAAATAACAGTCCCAATTATTACTGTTATTACAGTGGTTACATAATTATACTAGATCTTTAAAATCAGTTTGGAAATATCAAAATTAACTCATAATCAAGTGACACATAAAAATATCAATGTCTTGAGATTTAACCTACTTTTACTTTTAGGAATGATCTAGCGAACACAAATATAAGAGAATGAGAGATAACACAAGTTCACATAGTGAGTTTCACTCTTGATATCACACAGTGCTCAAATAAAAACTCATTTGTGATGTCAACAATGGTTCTCCCATATTGTCATTTTTATTTTTGGAATTATGAGACTCAAAGCTGCAGCTTGTTAGCTTGTATGTAGACTCTACCAGTGCTCTAGACCTACCAATATGTTATCATTTGAATGCAAACGTAAAAAGAACAATGTCTTCATGTTCAAAGACTCAAAGACCTGTGTTAAAATTCTTTTACAAATTCTCATCCATAAGGCCTTTCTATATAAAATGATTAGTTGGTTGATGGATTTTTTGGCATCAACATTGGCCTGGCACACCGATTCTTTTCATTTTTCTATCCCAAGGAAAAGCAGACTACACCAGTTCTAATCTTCCTGTAGTATGCAAAAACATCTTTTATGGATCAAATTACCTCCTTAAAATTCTTTATTTCTGCATATGTAGGCCTTTCCATTTGTCCAAAGACACTGGATAAGGACGGTAGACATTGACGTCAATATCTGTTTTAATTGCTACACCATTCAAGATAATGTAGATCTCATCTTTTATCTGGATAGCTGGTGGCCCCTTGCAGTAGTCAGGGATGTCTGCTTGAGGTTTTTCTTCCCATTTACAGCACAGTCATACACTCTGCATTTTGAGTAGCCTTTCTGTTGAATATAGCAATTGAAAAGGTGATTTCCCACCTTTGTTAAGAGGTTTTTGTTGCTTTTGCCCTCTGGATTGCTACGACCTACAAGTGACCAGATGTTTTCTCTGGGGTTATAGTTATATACAATGAACTCATTATCTTTATTACCATTGAACAACACCCATATCAAACCTTTAAAGCTTGTGCAACAGACAGCATTTGTAAATCCTCCAGGATTTGGCTTTACTTCTAACCATTGATTCAGATTTTCATCAAAAATCTCACATTTTATATCACAAATTTCAATAACAAACAGCTTTGTCCCTAGCGCAACTACCAATGGTGAATAGTGGTCATGAATAGGTTCTGGCAAATTCCTCCAGGACCCAAATTTTGCATCGTATTTTTGGAATAAGATAGGATTGTCACTTCTTCTAGTACTATAAGTAAAAAACTCGTTGGTGCAATTGCTCACAGCTTGTAAGCCTTGAAATAACGCTTGGCTTTGTTCTTCAAAAGCCAAAACTTTTCTGGAGAAGGATTCTGAAGGATCTTCAGTTACTGGTAGTGGTAAGCTGGATTGCTTCGCGGAGCAACATTTTGGATTTTCCCAAATTATCACATTTCCAAAGGCAGAGGAGATAGCAATGGCTGCAAGAACCTAAAAAAAGTAAGAACAGGATATTGTATAAAGCTTCAATATATTCTGAATTCTTAAGGGGGTGAGGATCTAATTGCCTTTTTTTTTATATACACGAATATATGTCCAAAAATATTATTTTCATTTAAAACAATTATCTTAAAAATAAACAAATTCCATGTGGCTTGAAAACATTTTTTAAACAATTAATTTTCTTTTACATTTTTTGGTGTATTTTCATAAGTTAAATCACATGCAGAGGAAGTTGAGTAATTTAAAACGTTAGGTAAGGATGTCCTGAAGCCAAAAATATATACTTTCATAGCATGATTTTTGATTGATGATTATTTGTTACATAAATTATGCCTGTACTCAAAAAACGCAAATAGACCTTCAACCCCCCCCCTCCTTAATTTATTAAAACAATGCTGCTAGCAAGTATGCACCAATCATCATGATGGAAATATAAGTTTTATATAGGAGTGATTTACCAAGGAAAATCTTGTTTGAAAATGCTTCTTACTTCAGAACATCCTCAGACTATAGTTTCCCATGTTCAATTCCCGTAGAATTTCTCAAAATGATATATATTTCCAATGAAAATAACCATATTTGTAATATTTTGAATCCTTGTATATACATTGATTATAACCTAGGCACTGGGCTGCTAGTATTTCTTAATTAAACATTTCAAAGTTTTAAAACATGGGAAACAATTTTGGAAAATGGGGATACAAGTTACTTCTAGCTAAATGGATATGACTCAATACCTGGTCCCTGTTTCTCTTCATAAACATCTTTGGATATCTTTCCTGTACTTCTTGAGAAAAGGTTTTATTTTGTGCATTGGCTGACAAATGGAAAAGCGTCTTCATGAATTCTTCCTTATCTGGGGATGTAGATTTAAGGTAATCACAACAGACCTAAACCATAGAAAGATATATTTACTTTTATTTAGTACGTTATTGTCATCTTTTATGCCAAAGATAGATCTCTGTACTTTGGCACTGTGCAGTTTCTGTGTGTCTAGAATGTGAAGTGACATAATTATGAATAAATAATCCTGAACTGCAGAGTTGTAGGCTTGTAAACAATACATCAAAATATTTCTGAACTCAGGGTAACAGTGTCTGTTGTTCTACCTTCTGAACTATCTAAGCTACATGGGAACAGCAAGTGAGTTAGAATCGCTATATACATGAACAAGAGTTCTTGCAACAAACTATAATGGTAGAAATAATTATATTGGCACACTTGGTAAGGTAAAACTTAAAAAAGAAATAAGTTAAAAAAACCAAAACTTTCAACTTGGTTTAGGTTGGTTTTTTTTTGGTACGTTCAGTTTCACAAAACGATTTCTCATCCATCCCTTCCTTATCTAAGATTTTCAAATAAATTTATTTGAAAGCTCATAATTTTGTTTTAAACAAAGAGTGAGAATATCTTTATATTAATTCAAAAATCCAAAAATTCTAGTGTTAGTTTACCTGTTGCCAATATATCGCTTTTAACAAAAGCATGTCTAGTTAAAGAATAAATAAGTCCTGAACTGCAGAATATCAAATATATTATATATTCATCATCAGGGTAGTAACCTATACTGCAAAAAATCGATAGAAAAATTGTGGGATTAATTATTAATCGAAATTTAGTGATATTAACAATGAAAGTATATTTACAGCTATTGGATATTTACCTGTTGAAGCTCGTCAGGATTCAGCTCTGTAAGTTTCAAACGTTGATAAACTTCTGTCATGTCTGAACGTCTGTCTTGCTTGTGCATCAGCCATCTGGTGACAATTTTGATGATCACACTTTCCGGTAAGTCTTCCAAGTAAGTGCTGTCCAAGATTTTACAGATCCCTTTGGTTGTCATATACTCTAGAAAATGTTTAGTTTCCGCAACTGTACTAAAATTCCTTGCTGCGAATTCAACAGCAATAGTTTCCAGTTTCGAATGTTCCTCTGCCATAAAGAAAGTCTTCAGAAATGATGTGTCGGGAAACCTCTTACTTTTGAAGAGATTTTCTATGAATTCAACACAGATTTCTTCAATGGCTAGATCCCCCCCTTATACATGTATTGCAAGACAGCTTCAAATGCCTCAGAACTTGTCATATGATCATCTTTGAGGGTGATTGTATTGTCAATGTCTTCTTTCATTCCACTCTTGAACATTGCCTTGAAGTAGTCACTCCAGATGACAAGAATGGTCTTATGACAAGGAAAGGAATTGTCTCCAACATTGACAATGACATCTTTACCATCTTGTTCATCATACAATGCTGCCACTCCACTTATCAAAGTTGGATAAAAATTATTCATTGTGAAACTACAATAAAAAGTAAATTATTCTTCTCTATTCAAAAAGTATATAATTATACTAAATGAACACTCCAACATTTCAATTATTTTTTTTTGTTTGAAACTTGAGTCAAATCTTTTCGAATCCTTAAGATTGTTAAATAAATGATTTTGGACACATTATAGTTAAGTTTTTCTTTTACCTACCTTAAATACGTTGCTGACTTTTTAAAAATCTTCTTCTCAATTCTTGTAACTATCTTTGGTTTCCAGAGATTGTTAATCTGCTTATATACAAGTTACAACACTTCTTAGTGTTGTTATTGCTACCAAAGTAAACATTGTAAAATGATCCTATGGTTGGATTTCATACCTTTCAACAATTTCAAAGAACTTCACATGAATTACAATATATACAATATAAAAATGAATTACAAAGTTTTTGTCATGGCACAGAGACAATTGATGAAATAAAGCTGGATAAGGCATATATCTATCATAAGGCCTTTCTATACAAATTGATTAGTTGTTTGGTGAATATTTTGGCATCAAAATTCACTCAGCAAACTAATTTTTTTAAATCACTTTTCTATCACAACGTAAAGCAGACTTTATCTAATATGCCTGTAGTAATTAATATACGTACACAAATATCTTTTGTGGTGCAAATAACCTCCTCTTTATTCCTAACAGCAAATGTGTATTTTCAAGTCTACAAAGGTTTTGTTTGGTTTGATTAAACCTTTTGTCATTGATATGTTATCAATAAAAGTTTTATCTTCTTCCATCTTCTTGTAAGTTCACTGTACATGTAGGAAGGCATTTCTTGAGAAAATGTGACCTACTTGTGTATACCCATAAATGAGATTTAACATTACTTGAAATGTGTAGGCCTTTCCATTCTTCCAAAGACACTGGGTAAGGACGGTAAACGTTGACGTCAATATCTGTTTTAATTGCTACACCATTCAAGACAATGTAGATCTCATCTTTAATATGGATAGCTGGTGGCCCATAACAGTAGTCTGGGATGTCTGCTTGAGGTATTTTTTTCCATTTACAGCAGATGTCATACACTCTGCATTTCGACCAGCCTTTTTGTAGAATATGGCAGTTGAAAAGGTGATTTCCCACCTTTGTTAAGAGAATTCTATGGTTTTCAACATATGAATTGCGACTTACAAGTGACCAGATGTTTTCTCTGGGGCTGTAGTTATATAAAATAAACTCATCATCTTCATCGCTTCTATTAAACAACACCCATATCAAACCTTTAAAACTTGTGCAAGAAACAGCATTTGTAAATCCTCCAGGACATTGCTTTACTTCTAACCACTGATTCAGCTTTTCATCAAAAATCTCACATTTAGTGTTACAACTTTCTATAACAAACAGTTTTGTCCCTAGCACTACTGTCAATGGTGAATTGTGATCGTGAATAGGTATTGGTAATTCCTTCCAGGAACCAAATTTTGCATCATATTTTTGGAAGATGGTAGGACTGCTAGTACTTCTAATACTACTATAATATCCACCCTTCTTGTTTTTGCTCACAGCTTGTAAGCCTTGAAATAACGCTTGGCTTTGTTCCTCAAAAGCCAAAACATTTCTGGAGAAGGACTGTGAAGGATCTTTAGTTGCTGGCAAGCTGCATTGCTTAACAGAGCAACCTTTAGGATTTTCCCAAACTTTCACTTCTCCAGAGGAGATATCAATTGCTGCAAGAATCTATAAAAAGAGTAAGAACAGCCTCAAATTTGTTTAATTCTTAAGTTATGAAATATTTGGGCTGGTAAATATGCACCAATCATCATGATGGAAATATAAGATTTATAGAGGAGTGATATAACATGGAAAAGCTTGCTTGAAAATGCTTCTTTGTTGCAATCAAAACAGACCAGTTTCCCATGTTAAATTCCCATAGAAATTTTTGAAAATGATATTTCCATAGAAAAAAATATTTGCATAACAATATTCCAGTTCCTGTTTAAGTATTTTAAAAGAAACTATGTTTGTAATATTTTGAATCCTTGTATATTACCTATCTGCCATTCTGGGTTATGAGTATTCTGCATAAAGAAATTTTAAAGTTTCAAAACGTATGAGGAAACCTTAAAACAATTTTGGACAATGGGGGATACAAGTTCTAGCTAAATGAAGATGTTTCAATACCTGATCCCTGTTTCTCTTCATAAACATCTTTGGATATATTTCCTGTACTTCTTGAGAAAAGGTTTTATTTTGTGCATTGGCTGACAAATAGAAAAGTGTCTTCATGAAATCTTCCTTGTCTGGGGATGTCGATTTAAGGTAATCACAACAGACCTAGACCATAGAAAGATGCTAAGATATTACAAAATATTTATAATTGCAGTCAGCTATGCCAAAGATAGAAAACTGAACTTTGACACTGTGCAGTATTTGTGTGTCTCGAATCCTGAATTATGATGATGTGGTGATGACAATGAAAGGGGTGATGAAAGATGCAAGCTTTACACAAATACCTAGTACACTGTATCTATTGTCAATCTTCAAATGTCATGGATTTTTGTCCCTATCCTTACAACAATTGGATAATTATTTACCTGTTGAAGCTCATCAGGATTCAGCTCTGCAAGTTTCAAATGTTGATAAACTTCTGTCATGTCTGAAAGTCTTTCTTGCTTGTGCATCAGCCATCTGGTGGCAATTTTGATGATCAAACTTTCTGGTAAATCTTCCAAATAAATGCTGTCCAAGATTTTACAGATCCCCTTAGTTGTCATATACTCTAGAAAATCTTGAGTTTCCGCAACTGCACTAAAATTCCTTGCCGCAAATTCAACAGCAATCGTCTCTAGTTTGGAATTTTCACTTTCCATAAAGAAAGTCCTCAGAAATGATGTGTCGGGAAACCTCTTACTTTTGAAGAGATTTTCTATGAACTCTACACAGATTTCTTCAACGGCTTCCACCCTGAGGTAACTTGCACATAAGAGTATTTCTAAAACATTTTCTTCACTGCACTTGATCTTCCCTGTATACATGTATTGCAAGACAGCTTCAAATGCCTCAGAACTTGTAAAATGATCATCTTTGAGGGTGATTGTATTGTCAATCTCTTCCTTCATTCCACTCTTGAACATTGCCTTGAAGTAGTCACTCCAGATGACAAGAATGGTCTTATGACAAGGAAAGGAATTGTCTCCAACATTGATAATGACATCTGTAAAATCTTGTTCGTCATACAATGATGCCACTCTGCTTATCAAAGTTTGATGAAATGTATTCATTGTGAAACTAGAGTCTACAATGAAAAGATGCATAAGAAAATGCTAATATTGTATGAATGATCACATGAGTATCACAACTGTTAAGTATCATGGATGGTATGTGGAACATTTTCCTCTACAAAACAAAGGCATTTCAAATACGGTTCTATTGTTTATATGATATCTATGAAAAAACTTACTAGAAATATCTGGATCTTTGACTTGTCTTCTGTATATACATTTTGGGGTTGAAACAAGCACCGTTAAAAAAAATAAAAATGTAGGTATAAGACCCACAGATAGCATTGTTGGTCTAGATGGAAAAGGTTCGTAGTACTTTGTACACCTAGTTATTATCTATAGCCTCTACATGTAAAGTTACTTAAAAAATGATATTTCTATATTTTGAATTGTGTAGCTGAGAATAAGGTAAGACAAGACAAGATCTATTTCAAATAAATCGAATTATACTTACCATAAGTTTGATAATTATGTATATATACAGGCCAAGCTGCTGTTAAAGCTGTTCACTTTCTATCTCATTGAAAAGCACTGATGCAATGTGAATCAAAGTATACTAATAAAAAATACACATGTATATCACGCTTGAATTGTTTCAAATACACATAGGTTTCTGAGAAAGTAAAACTTGTAAATTATTGTGATAATGCGCAATATATATGACTTCAGAATGATGTATGTCAATCTCATTTTTTGACTTTTGAGTTACACCTACATTCAGGTACTTTATGGACAAGAAATATATTATACATTAATACTGTAATTTAAATAGATAGTTCAATGAGAAAAAATTGTACTGTGGAACAGTGTGTATGAGATGGCAAGAATAACACAATAAAGACATGCATCTGAAGAATGGAATTTGATTGAAAATGGATTGAATGGATAATTCTATGTCTGACAGGGACATTTTTTTAAAATTTCAATCATCTTCAATCAAGTTAGCACAAAATAGACTGAACTCATTTTTAATAGATTTCTATCATTTTATTTCCCATTCAATTCTAACATGTTTGCACCTATTAAGTATTTCCAATATGAAAGGAAATGTACATATACAGTGTACAAAAAAATAAATAAAACCGATTTCTTCTAATTTCAAATGACATGCAATCCAGATTTGTATGAATCACTTTTATCATTATACAATATACATGTGTGTATTGCATATTCTTCTCTGGCCCATAGGCCTTTGAGTTAAAAGCAAATAAAAAACTCAAAGGAAACTATAATCAGCTATATGTATTACTGTCAAAATAATAGCAGATGAATAAGGTGATGTGCCATGATGTGAATTATTCTAAAATAATTCTTTGACCTTTGACCTAGATTACGATTTTGGTTATGTCTTAGATTTGTTCATTTTGTGTTCTTTCAAGCATTTTGGTGTACAAAATTTAAAGTCAAAATATTCAAATGGAACTTTTCCAGTCATGTCTGAACCACAATTCCAGCATCGACTGAAAGG
>JAVSBT010201867.1:0-13500 GCA_033118115.1 Pharyngocirrus eroticus | reverse complement strand
TTTATAAAGAATGATTATTTGGGACATATGTTAGTGCATATCAAAAAAAGCAATTAGACCCTCATGACGCCTTAAATGTGCACAATTTGATATAAAAAGTCATGAATATTGAAAGATTTGAATATTACGAAATCATTTCTTACTCTACTTACGTCCCACATATACTGTGACCATCATCTGCTTCTGAAAAAATTGACTTATATCTTTTCTTAGACTTTTTTACCTGAAAAAAATAAATTGTATATTATGCTATTTGTAAAATCCTGCTATAAAAAATTATTCAAATATTAGTGTATTTGCATTATCTTACATTTTCTAGGTTCTTAAGATTCCTAAGTCCAGGGTCCACTAGGTTTTCATCTCCATCATTGAGCTCACTGAAAATAGCCACAGGTGAAAAAATTAAAAATTAATTAGAATTTGAAAAGCAATGAAACAAAACAGATTACAGGATAAAGTTTCTGAAATTTGAATTTCTGTTCATTTCAAGTTTTCAATGATAAAAAACAAATTTTCAGTTTAGTTGGGATAACACATTTGAAATTAATTCAAAGTATGAGTACTCATCTTTGTTTTTCACTGATACTAATGTTCCTTTCCTTGTCAACTGTTATATTTTAATCAATGGCATTACCTTTCTGATGTTTCTCTGTAGTTGACTTGCTTTCTCCTTCTTTTGCCCTTCTTCTTGGATTCAGAAACAACATCCTATCAATTGAAAAAAAATGGGTATTCAAGTTGAAATATCATTGTTCAAAAAATAAATTTGGCAAACTTTATCACGTGCACAGTGTATTTTTTTCAGTCGTTATGCCTTTGTTGCTGACAGACAGTAACATTTAACTCATTAAAGCACTTGTTAATATTGTTCTATCATCTTTTACATAAGAAATATGAGACATAAAAAAAAATTCATTATCTTACTTGGCAGACTTTTGCAAATTTTTCTACTGCACCCTTCTCTTTCACTTTATCACATCTCCTTTCATGCAAACTTCTATTGTAAAAATATAACATTTTTATTTGCTTAAAAACTTATTTCTAGTTCAGATTAATTATCAGTTGAATTGACCAGTACAAGAATAACATAAGACAACCTCTAGGATGGCCATTATTGTCTATGTTAATGAGCTAAAAACGGTATTTCCTTCCACAGCAAACCAAAATAGGGGCATAACCTCCGGCGTTTTCTTCAACTAAAAACCCAACCAACTAAACTTGTATATATATTCCATCATATTTAAAAGCATAATAATATCGTCAAAACTTTTCAATTCTGAATGTTAGCTTTTTCAATTTTGCCACAGATTTCCCATATTATTTTTAAATCAAAAGCTGACTGGTTTAACCATATCGTTCCATAGTTATATAATTCTTATTCAAAATATGAGAAATATTTAGCAAATCCAAATAATAACTTTTTTAATTTGGGCATCAAAATAGTAGAAAACTAAATACGTCTTTGACCCTGTGAACCTTTCCAAAAGCAAACATGATTCATTGTTTACAAAGCGATTGATAACATAGTTCCTTGTAATCCATTAATCACCCTTTCAATCATGGATAGTACTTTTATGATTGACACCTATGTGGGGGCGTCTTCCGTACTGGTCAATTGCAGCTTGTTTCATCTATCAACACTTAAGGAAAAAAGGTTTTATCTTAAACTTTAAAGGTACCAAGCAAAAATATATCACAATACCTAAAGAGCAGAGAGTTGCCACTAGTCTCATAATTTGCTTTGTTGGTGTCACACAGGCTATCATCATCATCATCATTGCTATCCACTCTATTCTCAAAGCTTTGCTAAAAAAAGTGATCATAAATCATCAAAGAGTACAGATTTCACAGAAAAAATGATTTTCCTGTCAGGGGGGCCACATAGCCTGTTTATTAAAGAAATGGCTAAGATTTGAAATCTCACATGAGCCCAAAATACTTTATGAAAAATAGATTGTCTGTACCGCCTGAACCCACAGTAATTTGCACCCTGTTGACTATATTTCACTTTTGAATTTTTTCTCACTTGAAATTTAAAACAAAATGAAGACACAGTTCAAAGAATACCTTTCTAATATATCTTGCACTTGAGCGCTCAATTCTGGACTGTGTCATAGTATTTCCAAATAATTCTCTGTCTTCCCTTTTCTTTACCAACTTTACACTTGCATTTTCAACATCTCTTTGTTTGTTTGATTTACTTTTAGGCTGGCAGTAAACAGTTTTCTTTTTGTTGCATTGGTCAATATCTTCTTGATGTCTTCTTGAGTTATGTTGAGATTTCAAAGTGTTTCTTTTCTTTTGATACTTGTCACAAAATGGCTGGTCTTCTAATGATTTTGTTGCAGTAGATTTCCGATCAGGTTTATTTTTGCTTACATTTTCAGTAGATCTTTTAACATTTCTTTCAACAATGTCACTGTCTGAGTGGAAATCATAGAGGTCTAAACTGAAATCTGAAGAAGTTCCATGTTTTTGCTGTGACAATTTTGATTTGAAGAATTTGGGAACTTCTTTATTACTTTTAGATTTTTTGAGAATTTCTTTGTTCATAGAACTTATCTCTTTACTAGTTGGAGATGGCTTCTCTTGAGCTTGTTTCCTTCTTTTTTGTTCTTGCTTTGGTAAAAAGGATATGTCTCCATCATCTTCAGTCTGTCTTCTTGTTTTTTTCACAACAATAAGATCACCCTCTTTTAAATCTTGACATTTTTTCGTTTTATCAATATAATTTCCCATTTTCTTTTCTTTGTTGTTTATCACTATATCACTGTTGATTGTGTTGAAAGTTGTTAAGGCGAATGGCTTGTTCTTTGATTGTTTATTCATATCGATATAAAGCTTAGAATTTGAGTGAGAACATTCCTCTCTTAAGCTTTTGTCATTCTTACTTGAATTAACTTCTTTGACTTGACTTGTGGAATCTGGAGATACTTGCAAAGGTCTGGTTACATGTGATTTTTTTTCTTTCAGCATGGTGTTGGTCAGCTTTTGATTAACTTTACTTTTTTCTGCCAAGTTACCAAATGCTGGAGACTTTAAGGGTTCTTTCATGTTAGTAATCCTCTGCTTTTGTTTACTTTTTTCTGCCATGTTACCCAATGCTGGAGTTTTAAAGGGTTCTTTCATGTTGGCACTGCACTGTTTTTGTGCCCCTTTACCCTCAACAACCTCAAGGAAAAAGAAAATAGTGACTGTCAATTAAAAATGCACAAGACATAATTGTGAGTATGCCATAGAGGCAATACGACATTTCGATAGCATAGATACTTCTCTAACCTTACTTTTCTTGCATCTTTGCTGCTCTGCAACACTTTTTTCCACACTTACTGAAATGCAAGAAGCATCTTCTATGCTGTAAAATAATTTTAGAATAATGTTCATGATAATTATATTCCTTGAAACAGACATTGCATGCATAGCGTGTGCAATAATTCTAACAAAATTAGATATAGATTACCAAAGAAAAAAAGTTTGAACAGGACAATCTTTATCCAATGCATCATCACATTGCGCCAAAATGCATACCTGGGTTTACAATATGAAAGTGCTGATATACATATTGGCTGAGATTCTGGAATTACATTTACCTCTTCAGGTATTGAACTTGGTATCACAAGCACTACAAAATAAAAAAATAAAAGCTGCAATATAGCTTTGTTTCAATTTGCCTAGATTTATCTGAACTACAACCAAAAATCATTAATGACCAGGAAAATTCATCTAACAAATAACATACCATCCTTGTCCCTTCTTTGTTGGCTTTCAGATTCTATCATAGGAAAGATGTCCTTATCATTACTTTGTTTGACCTGGCTCCTATAACATGAAAAAGGTCAGATGATTCATTGCGTAATGTTAATTTATTATGCATTGTTGAACAATCTAACCTTAGAAAACACTACAAGTAGGTACCTTGTCTTGATTGAACAAGTTAGCTCTTCCTTTGCAATACTGATGGTATTCAGATTTATTCCTTTGAGTGCAGTATTCATCCGTAGAGGCATCTCTCCAACCTTATCTTTCTTCCCCTCTTTTTTTGTAACTTCTCCAACGTCTAAAAAGGAAAAGGTTACTAGCAGTGAATTACAACAGATCATTAAATGGTGCATACTTTCTATGCAACCTAATATACAGGGAGCTATTTACTTGAGGGTCCGAGAACCTGCTGTGATTGCGCCATTATAAAGTATAGGGTGGGACCCTTTAATTTTTTTTAGAATTTTAGCTATTTTCTTAATAATCATGTTTGTCATTCCCTCTGAGAAAAAAAAGTCAATCAACCCCTGATTATATAATTATTCAAATAAAAGAAAAATAAAGCAATTTGACCCATCCTCTAGAATACATTGATATAACATACCACCTTTTTGACAATATGAAAATAAATTGCTACTGTCCTTTTTAGTAACATGCTTACTTTTTCCCTTGATTTTCGTTTCAGCGGTTTGTTCTCTGGGAATAATGCAAGAAATGTCAGGAATTTGCAAGGAAACACATGGCACAGATACTTTCATTCTTGATATACTTTTGACACTACCACTTTGTTGAGAACACTCTCCTAAATCTTTCACCTTTTCCAAATCATTTTTTGGAGACACCTTGAATAACACAATAAAAACTAATCTAAAGAGAGGAATCAGTGGATAACGTTCTCTTTTCATTTTTAAGCTAAATTACAAAAATAGGTCTAAATTAGATCTTATCACACAATGTAAAAAAGGTACTTCACCTTGATTTTACATGCAGGTTTATCATTATCTGGCACTGTAACCTAGAATAAATGAAAGGAATGTTCCGTAATTTTCTTGAATGAAATATGCTTTTTATCATTATGATACTTCACAAGACCACACATTTAATATTTTCTATCTATTTTTTTCTCTTATCTAAAAGTCAATGACTAAGCCTTTTGTATGTTATGTCTTATGTCTTTAAAACACTCCAACAATTTTCAAATGTAAAATCATGATATTTAAGCAATTACAATTGGAAAATACAAAGAAATGTGTACCTGAATAGGTGATTCTCTTGAACAGCAAATAGGTACAGGATTTTCAGCTGAGGAGACTTTTTTATCTCTTACCTATAACGTAATACTAAATTTAGTTTGCAATCACGTCCAGAAGTCAAGTGTCTTCAGGCCTAATAATTATATACATGTACCATGATATACAACTTAACTCATGATTACATAGGGTACTGACAATGATGACATGAACTTGGAAAGATGATCCAAGGATTATCTAGATACTAATTTGAATCACCTCCTATCTGAAGGGAGAACAACTTCAAGGCCTGTTTATGCTATTGACTTTTTTTTATCACTAGTAAGCACATTTTAGCAAAGATACTACTTGAAGTTGAAAACTCGTTCATCATGGGATAGTTTGACACTTCGACACTTTGACATCTTGGTCTGTTCAATGGGCAATACATGTAGTTCACATTTGTTTACATAAAAAAAACACAAGCTAAATAAGTTAGATTTAAAGAGACATGTAAAGTTTTAAAAAATACTTTTGGGGCAATCCTATTGGAATGCCAGAACATGTAATCTGACTTTCTTTTTAGGTTGAATGCCAATCATGTATTTCTGTATTCATTGCATTATAGCTGTCAAATTCAAATATCGATCAAAATGACTTTTTTGATTTTCAATTGTGAATAAAATGATACCATTAGGACAGTATTAAAGGGTGCTTGTATCATTATACTATGTACTCAAGTCTCTTCATAACCACTAACAGTAGCACCACCTAGGGTTGTAATGAGAAATAATAACGTAGAAAATATACTTTGGACTATTTATAAACCCAATGTTTAAAAGCCCATAAGAATGCTCTTATGGAAATATGAAATAGGTAATTATAAAAATCTCTATGGGAACTAAACATGGGAAACCTGGTCAGAACATGCTTTAAAGTGGCAATTAAAACCTTTTCAGACCAGATTTCCATTAACAAAACCTGTCCCAATATGTCAATGGCTAGTGACCCCATGAAAACCTTCAAGACAACTATTAATATTATTGTTGGTTTACTGGTATTTCACGGGGAATGTATCTATTAACACACTTACTTAATGTGAAGGAATGGTCTACCAAACTGCCATGTGTTTAACACATGAGGCATATATATTACATTTTGATTAATTCTAAAATATATATTAGGGATTCAATGATAATTTGTAGTAATAAGTTTTTGCTCAAGATGAAGCGAATCTACGAGAGAAAAAATACACAATTCAGCAGAAAGAGCTACATGGGTATGAAATAGGTCAATTACATTGTCTAGATACATGACACGTAAAACATAATGCAGACACATTTTGTTTTTAAACTGTAAATGAGAATTTTTTTCTGTCACCATAAGTCTAATTGATACAAAGATACATTTAAAAAATTCTTTTCATGCCTTTTGGAATAAAATTTTGCTTAACAGTTGTTTAAGATTTGAATCAAAATGATATGAAACATGACAGGCCTATTGTTACTAATCCATAATCACTTCAAAAAAAATATTATGCAGTTTTGAAAATCTTTTCTATGGAATGGTTTTATTTACTAGTACTCCCCCAAGGCACTTTTTATCTTTGAAATCTCCCTTTTGTAAAAACAATAATTTAATTCCTAACTGCCAATCAATTATAAGATCCTTGTAATGAACCCCAATTATTGGAAACTATGAGAAATAGGTATGTCATTTTATTAGCAAACAATCAAACTAAACATACTCTTTAAATCTAAAAAAATATTCAAAGTATATATTTGTAAAATTCTAAAAATTTACTGTTACTATTATATGTCTAAGGTCGTCATGGATGAAGTGCTATATAAGGACACTTGTGTGGCCTACCATCCTACTTGACATTAACACTGTTAATGAGAATTTTTTCTGTCACCATAAACTATAAGGATAAATCTGAATAGAATACCGTTAAGAGCTTAGATACAATACCTTTTTCAGCTTTTCCTTCAATTTCCCAAAGGTTTTCTCTATAGCAGAATCAACGTCATATTTTTTTTCAAAGGAGATAAGAACTGTCTTGTCTACAAAATTAGGCCCAAATGTAATCAGGTCTCTAGCATTTTCTTTCAGGATAAGTTTCAAAATTACTGTACTAGAATTTTCTGAAACATTAAAGTAAAAGAATTCATTACCCATTTAAGAAAATTTATGACACGATGAAGAAAAAAGGCAAGTTCAAGTCTTAAATCACCATACAAAGCACAACACTTATGGCACAGTCATTGCAGACAGTACCGAGGACACATCTTCAAAAGAGCCGCAAAAATACATTCTTACATTCTTGTCTCATGCATTCACTTTAAGGCTGTCTAACATCTCTAATTTACGATGACAATTAACACTTACCTTTGTAACAAAAAATTTAAGGTTAAGTTGTTCACAAAGTGGAGATATTGTGTTATTCATAAACCCTCAAACAGATTCATTGTATGAAACAAATGCGTACAATATATACATTGAATTCATTTCATGATTTTCATAATACCACCTCTTAAATTGTTAACAAGCAGAACAAAGAACATGACAAACAATCATCATTGATACTATTACCACCCAAGTGCATTTTCCTTAGTAAACCACAGCAAAAAAAAAGATGGAAGGTAAAATTTGTGACATGTCAACATTATAGATTGCATTGGTAACCAGAATCAAAAGTGGAATACATAAAGTACCTTTCACTATATGATCTTCCACGGAATTGCCCCAAATTGAAACAACCTCCCAAAGGTTCTCTTCAGTGGCTGATGTCTAGAAGTCAAAAATGTACAATTCAAAAAAGGTATAGTACAATAATATTCCCAACATACATATCACAAATTACAATAATGTATTATCAGTACATCAATAAATCCATTCTGAAACTGCAATGTTGGTTCAAACTACAATTCCAAGTACATAATAATCATTTTGTTGCGACTTATTCAGAAAAAAGTGATTTTATATGGAACAGATTTGAAGAAAGTGTCAATCAAAACCAATAAAAATTGCAAAAATTCCTAGAGCATAATCAATTACTTTTAAACAAGATTGTCATGGGCTTTCAATTTTCTTCTTTATCTATTTCAATGCAAATTGATGAAACTATAATTGAATCTAAAGAAAGCTTTAAATCTACTCTAGTCAGACTATATGCTCCAACAATCAAAGGAGGGAACAAATAGGAATTACAGTGAAATATGCATCACATCACTTTATATACATATATACAAGAAATAAAAAACACGTTTTAAATCATAGGTTTAATATTTTCAAGGAATCTTTCTTATTTGGTGTAATGATTTGCAACAGATAGGGAGTGAAAAACATTATATATTGGCAATGAACAAAAGTATGGATCCACCAAGGCTAAGAAGAATGCAATATGCCAAAGCCTAGGGGTGACCTTTGACTTGAGGAGGAGATCATATGCTTTGTCTGGTTTCAAAACATCAAATTTGAAATAGTTTATGAAGATGATAGAAAAAGGCACCAAATATAATAGTGATTTATCACTTCAATTCAATGTATGCATGCAGTTACAAAATGAATGAAAACAAGAACTTACAAAAACTACAGATCAAAGTACCTGACTATCAGACTGATCCTGATTGCAAAAGAGGGTTATACGTTTACTGGAAACATTGAAATCAACCCAGAATTCTGTGCATGCTTCATCCTTTGGCATATGCAACTGATGAATAAAAAGGTAAGAATTTAAATATGCTATCAGAGGGAACTGTTTAGTCTTATGTTTTGATTCATTTCTTTGTAGTGGGTCTATTTATCTACAGAAAAACTTAATTTAATTTTTCACTAATAATAAGTTATTCAAATTGACTTCTGGGGGTTCAGGAAATTGTACTAGGATTTATTTCTAAACACTTCAGAGGTGTTTTTTTTAATCAAACAAATTAATTTGACCAGATTTTACAAATAAATTTTGAATAAATAAATAATAGAATCTTTGCAATTTCACAATGAAAAGCTTTTGATATGACTTTGGAAGTACTGCTCATTCTATCCATCTCAAAATAGTGTCCTCGCAGGTCTCCGCATGATGTGGGCTAACATTTTACAATATCTTAATATAAAGTTAGTTTAAACATTTTCATAATCCAAGGGAAAATATCTGAAGTAAGATGAGGTTCAATAAATTCTTCTAAGAAATAAAACAAAAATTGCTAAACATAAAACAAAATCTTAATGATCACTAAGCACTCACCTCGAATTGCCCAAAAAATATTGTTTTGCATGGGAATGAGATTATCCTAGTGAAAATAGAATTTAAAATATAATTTACTGATACATGTACTTAATAATAATGATTTATCCCCATTGTTTATTGGTATAATAAAATAACAATATACGATTTTTGTTAAAACATGAATACATTCATAAGCAGAAAACACAAATTACCTATAGATAGGAATAAGTAAAACAGAAGTACTTTTGTTTTCTCCTAAAAATTCTATGACACTGTTCGTAAATAAGTTCTTAATGCACATACAGTATAGAATCTGACCACTTATACTTTTAAATCATTCAAAAATGAAAATTGGGCTACATCAAAAGGGTTTAGCTTGTTTTATATACTATTGTCTAAAGTATAGAAATGGTTGAGTAGAAATGGTAGAGTAAAACAAAATGAAGAACTTTTTTTTATAAATTGTACAAACGTCTTTGAGCATGGAGTTTACAATTTTTCGATGTAACCATCTGCCATCAAATATACTATTTAGGATAAGATATATTAAAATACTATCCTGGGCAGAAATAATCTTAGTTGGATTTTTTGCCAAAAAAAAACAAACAGGAAACCTATGTACAAGGTATAAAAATGTACTGCATTGCTTGACAGATTCTTTCAATGTACTTCTAAAAAGGTTAAAAGCTATTAAGGAGTTAATGTCCACTCACTTCATGATGAAAGAAAATGCTAAGATATAACTAATGATCCTTCATTGTGATAATTGAAAACTTTTGAAAGAGGTAGAATGGGATAAGCAGTGCTTATGACACATCAACAGTGAAAGTAATACACCAACAATAGTAGGTGTCAGCTTATGCTCATTTCCACTATGATTCAACGTTTCCTTTGTTGCTTTTGTTGTTGCACATGGATACCTATACAATAATTTCCAAAATTTATATATTAAGACCACTGCACAGTGTACACCTATTTAGTGCTACTAATTTGTGTTTGTGATTATGCTATAAATCATAATGATTTCTGTTTTAATTTTAGATATCTTGGAAATTTAATGAGTTGAAGTTATAAGAAAGGATTTTCTTATTTTGGGTATTCATATATTTGAAGGCATATAGTGTAACTTTTGGGAGATCTAGGCTTTTTCATAATCTGTAAAGAGAAAAAAACTATTCAATAAATGTATACTTTTCACAAAGTCTAGCAGTAGCAGCCTGCAGGACCAGAGCTAAACATGGTATTATGCCAACAGTCGCTAGCTTAGTGTCTAGCTTTCAAAATATTACTTGTGTTAAGCATGGTTTCTGATTTAACAACAAGACTAGAAGGAACATTAGTTTGGATGAAGTAGATGTACTTTTATAGACACCTGGGAAATTGGAAAAAAATCATTATTGTGAACAAGTCATCCTGCCATTTGATATTCATTGTACATGTAACCTAAGGCAATTGTATAATTCATCAACATCTAGTCATGTTTGTTTTATTTTTTTTAAATGAAACCATACAAACCCTGTCTTCCCACTGTGAAGGCTATTCACAACATTCAGAAACTGTCGACAGTCCTGTTAAGAAAAGAGTAGGAAGCAGTTTATTAAACGAGTGATTGCTACACATTTCAATGATTAAAGAAAGCGACAATTGGCCACCCATAGCTTTTTGAATAGAATAATATCAGACTAAGTGTGAAGTGAACCTTTTTAGCCTTCTATTCAACTAGTGATATCATTAGTGAATGCTAAGTAAATATTCAAAATTAGATGGTAATCACAGATCTTGGAACTACACTAGTAAAAAGGAACTTTTAAATAAAGTGCAAAATGGTCGGCCTTTTTTCTGCTTTTCTGAAAGGTTCATAACATTGAAATATAAGGATAGCTGAAATGTTGGGACAGGCTTTTTCCCTAAAATTAAAAATAAATAGTTGCTACTTCTTATTCGTTGACTTTGTCTCTACATCAGAGGTATTTCTCAACAATTGAATATATCTTGTTCTATAGGCAGATATAACATGTAGATGATATAAGTAATATACTTGTATCTATGCTAGATCCTCTCCTCCCCTTCAACTTTTGAGAATTAATCAATTCACTTTTAAATTTGAAAAAATTATATTGGCTATCATTTATGTAAGTTAGATATATTTTGTATTTCTTTCATGGTAGGAGCTCATGGTGGTTTTATAGATACCTTTATTCCTGGTACATGTACCAGTATTTCAATTTACTTCATCATACCAGTAGGTGGCAACACTGTATTGATAGCTACTGGTACACGTTGATAAGTTTAGCTGTAAAATCTCAGACTTATTCTACAAAGGATAATTATATAAAATCTTTAAACCAAAAACAATCATACTTACAGTTTCAAAATCTGCATCTCTAATTTTTAAGAAAGATTTAAATATGATTTCAATCTTGAACCATTCCTTTGCAAGATCGCTGCGATCACCTTTGTGAGATAATCGAAATAAGGCTTCCACAAGACCAACTTGGAATTCATAATCTGTCAATAAATAAATCAAATTTTGAAAATAAATTCACAATATATAATAAACAAGCATCTCATACTTTCTAAATGGAACAATAAGCACCCAAGCCGTAACACAATAACCTTGTTATCTTAAATGTGATTGTTCAAGACAGTCAAATATTTTTCCTTAACATCAATGAAGTTTCAATCTCATTAGGTAATATGGCTAGCAGATTTCAACCAGAGACATGTCTTGAGTATTTAAAGAAACACATAAATGAAATAGACAGCATTATGATTTTCAAACATAATTGCAACGAAGAAGCTGTGCCCAAGGCACTAAAAGACTTTTTGTCCTAGGACAAAAAAATTATATAGCAGTTCCCCAGAGATATATCTCATTATTGATGCAACATTGAGATACTGAATTAGTTAACCAAAAACATTCTCCTTAGTTGGCTAAAAGGCTGGTAAAGTAGGGTAAGAAATGCTTTCTAAAAGTTAGAAACCAAGTGGAGAAGGATGTTTTAGGGGGCTATTGTTTTTTCGAGCTGCATATAATGAATATAAGAAAACATAGTTTTTTACCAACTCGAGAGAAGAATGTTGTTTAGTAATGTGATTTTATACTAAGTTGTTTTTATTTCTTTTGTAAATATTTCAAGCTGCAATTTTTAATACCAAGTATTTCTTGAATACATCTTACTACATACAATTCTAGTAACTCACCACCACATGTCAATACTAGCTGACCTATTTCGCACCTGAAATGCAAGTTTAAAAAAAATATCAATATTTATAAATGGAACATGTTTAAGTTATATAGCCAAGAGTCAATCAAACTTACAATGAAATCTACTTCATTCACAGAAAGTTTAAAAATAGATAAAATATGTTATTGCTACTTGACTATAATATTGCACTGCAAAATACTAATCACTTACATTTTCTGCCTGTGAATTTTTTGGTCCTTTATTTTTTCTCTTGTTTGGATTGAGCAGCCTTCCAGCAGATGATTAACACTTTTTAGAGTCTAAGAAAATATTTCTGCATCAGTTACCATACCAAAAAAGTGTCTTGTATATAAAAATAATTCAGTATTTAGGCTTTATGTAAACATGTTTCACAGAAATACAAAAGTAGGCTACAAGTTACATTCAAAATCATATTCACCTCAAGTTTGGATATGAACTCCATACTGCTTGTTAAGACTGGTAGCATTTTCACACAAACAATGTCAATAACCATTTTTTTAGCTAGCATCCAACATATGAAATACACATTTAAATGATAAACATTCTTCTAAATACTATAATCAACAAATAAGCACTTATATACTTCTATTTATTTAGATAAATTATTCAACATTGGAACAAAAGTTAGAGGTAGGAAATCTTCCACAAACTTTTGTTTCAATGTTGAATAATTTATCTAATCATTGATCTTGGAACTAACGATACTTTTGCTAATATTTCTATCTGTGTCATTTCTTTTTTAAATTTAAATTTTTATCCAATTATCATCTATTTGGATCACAATATTCCATAATTATTCAAACTTTATAAACACAACATTTGCAAAGCTGCAGTAAGTATTAGCTACATCATCAGTTAATTTTCAGCAACTAAAATAAATAATAGAATAAACCAACTAAAAACTTTAGTGGGTGGAGGAAGTGTGATAGGGGAGGATTGGGGCAGGGAAGGGAATTGATACATTTAAGGTCTAGCATTATATGTTTCTTCTATTTAATGATGTTTAATTTGTTTAATACACTCTTTTAATTGTTTAATATTCCCACTGCCTCTACTG
>JAVSBT010201756.1:0-13502 GCA_033118115.1 Pharyngocirrus eroticus | reverse complement strand
TTTAGCTTTAAATAGGAGTATTTAATCCTAATCCTCAAATGAAACTGTTTCGAAAAGACTAGTGTGCTATCTACATTTAAGTTTTATAATGAAATTCAGGCAACATCTTTATCAATTTAATTTGCTACACAATCAATATATCATGCAAACAAAAACATAAGAATAACATAAGTGTCTTTGTAAATTGTAAAATATGCACAGATTTGTTAATGCTCTTACAAAATATATATTAATGGTCAGACTTGTTATGATTTTGTTACAACAGACCTAACCTACCATACATCTGTTCTATTTCATCAGCTAAATCCCCCAATCCAGTGTCCACCAAGGCTTTAGTCAAGTCCCTAGATTGTTCCTTCCAATCCTTTGTATCCTTGTGATAGGTGTCCTCCCATAATACCATCATCTCAAGAAGAGACGTTTCTGAGCAGTTTTTAGCTATTTCATCTAGCGATTTTTCATCAATTGACAATGCTTTTCCCAGGTCCTTCCACTTATATCCAATCTTTTTATCCAGGAAAAAGTAAATATTGTCAAGAGGACCAGTGTCTAAAACAGAAAATTATGTCCAATTATTCCAAGATGAAACCAATATGAATTTAATAATATCTTGATGAAAGCGATGATTAAATTCTATTGTAATTTTAAATTTGTATTAGATAAACGTTTGTGGAAGTTACCTTTGTCTGACTTTGACATAGAGTATATGTCAGCCTTTACTGTAACAACTGAAACATGAGAAAAATGCATCTTTATAAATTTCACAGTATTTCTATGTATTCATAATTTGGTACAACTAATCAAGTTTACAAAACTCTGAAAGTTTTTAAAACATATTATCATAATGGTCATAGCTGATGTAATAAGAAGATTAATGTTTGTTTCAATTTATTTCTTACTTTTCTCATCCATTGTTTGTGTTGACTCTTTGACACTTTTTACAAATGCTCTCACAAAAAGAAATGTGCCATTCTCATCTGCTTCCTTCTTCATTTTATCTGTTATGAAGATTTCACTCATTTGTTGAGATATAGCTTCGAATTCGTTTCCTCTTTCCGGAATAAGCACATCAGCGTCAAAATAAAAATCCATGATGATACAACCCTTTTTTATATTTTTAGTATCAGGACGTCCTGTTGCCTTACTCTTTATTTTGTCAAATGCTTCTCTCATTTGTTGAGTGATCCTGTTTGGATGCAACTAATGAGTAAAATAAAATAGAAAGACATTTTTTTGCTGGAATGAAATAACAATATAATACTATTCTCAATTAAATGATGCACACATACAAATTGTCATGAATCATTTAATACTAATTGAAGGTCAATTGTATCAATACACATTTGCTTTGTATAGGGGCCATCCATAATTATCATCTTTTTCCCAAGCGTACAAACCATACGCTGGGGGGGGGGGGGGGAGGGGGGGTTGAGGCCAGTGTACACTTTTTGAAAGTGTTGATTTTTTTTTTATAATAATAGTTTATTTCTTTTGCAACTACATTGTTGGATTACAGTAAAAGATAAATATAGAAGATTTGGCTTTGATTCGATTCGTCCTAATCCAGCAACTTTAATGTTTGGCCCAACTTGACTGATTTTGATAATGGTCTGAGTCCCTTTCTGCAATATCCAACTGATGTCATTCAAGCATATTACTTGTTTTCATACATTATCGTCCAGCTCTAGTTCTGGGATGTACTAAAAAGCAGACCAAGCTCATTTAATATTATGAAAAGTGGACCATGAAATAATTCTGTTTGCTGTAAAAAGATACCTGACAAATAAGCCTTGATGACAGAACAATATAAAGATTAAACAAAGAAATGTTTCATACTGCATTTTTCATAACTTAAAACTTTAATACCAGAAATTTAGTGAGTCACAAAATTCACTTGACATGGAGAGAAAATTGTCAATAATTCAAAAATAACACAATGAACATACTACAAAAGAAATTTATGAAAAAAAATCATTTATTCTAACAATTATCCCTCTCAGAAAGATGACAAGTCTTGAAACAACATAATTGAAGTTCATGTAGTTTGTTCCTTTTTTGCAAATGAGCAAATTCTATGGAATGCTCAATAATTTCTTTAAAACTTATTTATTATTTTAACTTTTGCTAGGTTTGTATTAGCATAAATGTAGGGGATTCAACAGCCTGCTGTGAAATCTAAAAACAATATCACTTATCAGATACAATCAAATTCGATTCCATTATATTCGATAAAATTGGCAGTATTTCAAAACCAACATTTGATGTACACTTTAGGGGAGAGGGGTCAGAAAAAATGTACGGTTTGTACACTTGGGTTAATGATGACAATTAAGGATCGCCCCTTAAAGGGTTGACTCATAGATATTTCAACAAATCTTAATATTGTTACATCAACTTGGAAATATTAAGACCCATTGTGCTGTTTGGTTAAACTGTAAAATATTGTATCTATCCTGTGTATGTGTTTTCAACTTCTAGCTTCAACAAATATTAATAACATAATTAAGTGAAATTCATAAGAAAAGGTGAAGCATTCCTTTGGGGTTCAATAATAGAGCTGTATTATTTAACAATATGAAACTTATGTATACCTGGTCTTTCATTTTTTGCCACATAGTCCGCACTGCAATAGGATTTGGGGGTGATGTTTCTGTTTGCTGATCTGGTCCCTTCTCTAGCGATTCTGCATATTCTTCAAAGTGTTGAAAGTGAGGAAAACAAATATAAAGAATTGAACCTTCTGCTAAGTTTGTTTAAAGAAAATATTGGTTGAATTTGTACTAAAAAAGTTACTTACAAAACTGCAATGTGTAAGATTTTTTTCTGAAAAACTCTCCAATTTTGAAATAAGAAAAAAAAACCATGCAAATAAAAGTTACTACTTCCTTTGAATCATAACAAATGAAAAAGTGGCAGTTCAATGATAAAACAATATAAGTTTGAAGAAGGATAGAAGCAACTGATAATATTCTTTTTATTTCTTTTGCAAACATTTTCTTGCCTAAAGATTCAGGAATTAACTTACAAAAATGTGCAAATAAAGAAAAAAAAGAGTATAATTATTCACAGTTGCTCTTATCCTTTTTATTATGTCAGTATTTACGGTATCAGGTTCAAAGTACCTAAGAAATTATTCTTACCTTCTATTTCTTCGTTTCTTTCTTGGGGAAGATTCAATTTTAATAAGATGGCGAATATTTCTTTCATACAATGTTCATCATTTTTGTCCCCGCGTTCTTTCCTCCAATTAGCAATACAATATAAATATACACTGGATTTATCTTTATATTTGTTTTGAAGTATAAGTTGTTGCCTCAGGGAAAATTTTAATTCCTGTAAAAAGATGCCATGCTCTTTTTTCAAAATTGTTTCTAATTCTTTGAAGAAACACTGCAATCTATTGCTGAGCTGGTAACAGTTTTCATCTGAAACAAATGCAAAAATGATGTCTACAGTTCAGAAAATGGAAATACTACATTAATCACATTAATTGATACAATGATAAAAATATAGAATTAAAACTTTTAAAACTTACAAAACATTAGTTTTATTTCCTCAGTTAAAGCACCTAGCCCAGTGTCCTCAAGGGCTTTAGACAAACTCCTAAATTGTCCAATCAAATCTTTTCCACCCTTGTGTAGCTTGTCTTCCCATGACACCAGTATTTGAAGGAAAGTCCTTTCTTCAAAATCGGTAGCAATATCATTCTGTGATTGTTCATCGAATGACAATGCTATTCCCAGGTCCCTCCAATTATCTCCAACTTGCTTATTCAGGTAAAAGTAAATGTTGTCAAAAGGACCAGGTTCTGAAACAGTAATACTAGTTATGATAATATAGATGAAGTAAGTTCTTTCAATACAAATAGGACTATGTCACTTACTTTGACTTATTTAGAATGCCATGTAACAAAAAAAACTATTCATGCAGTGCAAATTACCACATTTAAGTCACTAAAATAAGATAGAATTAATTCAATATGAATATAAAGAAGTATTTATTGGTTTGAAATTATCATCAATTCTCAAATTAAATAAAAAACCAAAATGAACGAATTGATTATCATTCCTTGGGTTTTGGGCGTCCTTTTAAATCTCCAATAAGTCTTGTTTTGTAAATTCTTCATATACATGTAGGTGTAAAAGCTTTGTGATGAATTATGTAATTTTTTATTTTAGAAAAATGATTTCCCTGGCTTTTTTTCTGAGAACTGTTCAAAGTTTCATAGGAATCTGTCACAGTATCAATATAGAACTGAGCCTAGAAATGAAAAGTATTATTTTAATTAAACAATAAGCAGAACCTCCTCGAGGCAGTCTTAGTGAGACATTAATGAGATTCAAAAAAGAAAATTCTTTCGCATATACCACATTTAGCCAATCGTGTAAAAGGTTACTAGTTCCAAGCACTATTTCTAATCCTAAATCTGGAGCCAATCACACACATTTTAGTTTTCCTTTTCCTTTTTTCAACAAAATACACAGAGAAGCATCCAAAATCTATAATTGTTTTTAGATGACATTGATTTATTCATTGGATTGAAATCGTCTGATGGAACTGGAATATCATAAAGGGCCAACTACTCAAAACTTTAAATGCATGCATTATATATTTTGTTGATAAACAGTTCAAAAAATGTGCAGTTGATTCCAAAGTTTATATAATTTATATCTTTATTGCACAATACTTTTAAGACTTTTTACAGGCATTGTTTATAGCTTCAATTTAATGTCTTTATTCGGTTTTTTATAGCTGCCAAAATAACAAATATTGACCAAATATTTGTTTTTTAATACAGGCCAAATTGTATGGCATTTTATCAAAGGAAAATGACTATAGCTTCTTATTTAATTGGAAACATTTAAAAGTAACCTCTCCTTTTCAATGCTAATGGGTCTAGATAAAACACTTGCATTGAGAATCTACTTATTAAGCTATCTTGAAAGTTTCACATAGCCTTTTTCAATCTATATTGATAAAAAAATAGAAGAAGGGACTTTTTGCCACAAGGATTGCTGCTAAAGTATAAAAGGCCCATACTCTGCTTTGGGATATTGAGCTAGTTGACATGTTGGCACATGGACATGATAGTGTTCATTGTGACAAGACTTTATTTTTTGAGGGAATTATGTTGATATTTTTGAAATTGTTTAGGAAAATATATTGAAATTGGAACAATCAGTTTGGACTTTGTTCAAAACTAAAGTTGCTTCAGAAATTACATAATTTTGATTAGATTTTTCTTAAGTCTAGGGGCTGTATACTCCTTACAGCTATGTATTAAGGTGCCTTAATATCCATGTGGTAATAACATTGCCCAGGTTTCATATTTTATTAATACCAAAAAAGCTTTGAAGGACTTAAAAAATTAGCTTATCATTTGAAACAAATCAAAAACCTTGAATTCATAATCAAAAATAATTAAAAAAACAATGGATTACACAACTTGTCTACCCACCTTGAGATATATTTTCTTCTTGCAGTCCATTTGAGTTTCCCACTATGATATACAAAACATAAATATTTGAAATATAGAGGGATTTTCATTATGGATTATTCTATTGAATAATATAAAAGAATTTTCATGAATTATGAGATATTCTAGCACTAAATTCTAAAGTAAAGTTGCAACAGAAAATGTCATTGTTCACATACAGGGTGTCTCAAATTAGTATGTGTCTTTGTGCAAGGGAATTGGAAAATGTTTAGGCTAGCAACCCACTGAAAACTGACTTTTAATGTAACTTTCATTGCACTCTTTTGTGTCTAGGAAGGCCTTGCACATTTATTTTTGTCTCCAAAATCATCAGAAATAATGTTTCTTAAGACAACTCAGACCCTCTCTGTTCATGTTATTTAGCCCCTCCATTAAGAAAAGGTGATAAAATCAGACCAAAGCCTTGGTTTCAGTTGAAATTCAACATAAAAACAAAAGTCTGCTTTCTTCTTAACTAATCAAATGTCAAATATTCAAAATAGCTGAGCCTTTGTAGGGGGAGCACCATTTGTGACAACCTGTATAATAATTTAAAGAGAAAGGTTATGTCTACGAAAATGTCATAATGATAATTATGTTTACCTTGTTTTTCAATAATAGCGTTTAAAACATGTGCATGGTCTTCTTTTTGTAGAGTTTTGAAGAATGTAATTATTGCCTCTTTGTCTTTTTTTGATAATATTTCAAAAAATGCCTCTGCCTGTTTGCTCATGTTTGCACTTGGTATGGCCTATAAATAAGAGTTCAAAATGATTAATGTGATAATTCTTCATCAATAACTGTAAATTGTTAACAGATAACTTTTTACCAAATAAGTTATTGGTTCCAAGATTCATTTTTCTAGAGCCCTCTAGGAGAGGGAGAAACGTAATGAGAGGTAAGCAATTACCTCAAATATCTAGTTCCAAAGTCGAATAATTCTCTTCAAAGATAACTTTTTGTTTAGAGTGGCTATATTTATATTTGGTCACTATCTAGAGACTTATGAGCAGCATCAGACTTCAAATTGTTTTATTCTATAATTACTGTGACCAAAAAACCTGTGTACTATATAGTGCATATACTTACATTGATTGATTCTTTTTCTGTCCATGAAATCACTTTTTCGGAAGATAGACTTACCAAAAGACCATCTCGTAAGTTCATATGGTCAAACATTATCTTTTCACTCCTTTGTAACAAGTCTCTGAGGTTATATAGTGAAAGGCTACATGAACAAGAAAGAAAATATTGTTGATGTGCCAAAACTCTTGGAGTTTTCGTAGTTGAAATAAATAATTGTTATAATAAGTTGGACATAGTTCAGTTCCAAATTGTTCCCATTTATATATTATAAAGTTGAATGAACCACCACTGCACTGAATTGGGGAGATAGACAGATTTCTTTACAGAGATAAATGATTCTCCAACAAGAAACATCTATACTATCATCATTTTATTCTCTACTTCACTAACTTTGCAACCTTAGTTGCAAATAATTGTGCATGTGTTATCACCTGTGGCACAATGTAATTTTTTTTAATATAGGGAAATTAAATGAATTTGTTATTATATCATACAATTTTACCTCTTTATCTGATTGAATCCATCCTCAAAATCGTTTTGAGCTGTGGCCATGTTGCATTTTTCTTTTTCACTTTGACACTCATTGCTGAATATCTCATACCATGGTTAAGTAGTTTGTTATAATTTTCCCTTTCTGAATATTAAAAAAGATAGTTTGTTAAAAAGAATGCTTTAACAACTTGTGACCATTTTTCAGAAAAATATGTTTTTTTACCTTCAAAAACCTGAAATGACTGTCATTTAAGATGAGGGTCTAATTGCATTTTTTGACATACACAAGCGTATGTCCCAAATGATCATTTACTATAAAATATAATTCTATAAAATTATTATAATATGACAAATACACTAAAGCCACATGGAAATTTCTAAGATATCTAAAAGCCAATCACATCATCTTTAAATGCATGCTTATAGCTTTAATATCGTGTTTTCATATGAATATAGCTCTTTTCAAAAGAAATTTGTGGCTGTTTGAAATGACAGAATGTGGCTGAAAATTTGTAGTTTTCAAAATGGCAATTTTTTTCAGTAACTTTATCCCTTCAAATAGTCATATTTTCATTCTGAAAAGGGATATAACAATTCTGAGATATGCTATTAAAGCTCAGAACATGCTCTAAAAGATGATGCTTTTCTTTTTCTTTACTATACCTCAACATTTAAAAATCTCCATAAGCCTAAAGAGTGAAAAACAAATGTTTTCAATAATTCACCTTTTTTTTTATTTTATATAATATATATATATGTTTATTCAAGTGCAGACATTTTTTAGTAACATAAACCTGTTGCTGAGGATGTCCTTAAGCCAAAAATATAAACTTTTATAGCTTTATCTTTTATTCAAAATGAAAATTCCAGACATATGCTCATGTATATCAAAAAATAGCAATTAGACTTTCATCCCACCGATTGTACCACTATGCTTGACACAGTTATTTGAAAAGGCTTTTAAAATCACTCAAGTGTTCCTTTCTTTCCCCTTAGTTTTCATATAAGCATATCTATAACCTGACTTGGCTTGAGCTGTCTCTTATTATTGAAATGATATGGAATATACTACTTACAATTTGCTTTGCATCAACATTTTTCTTGATCAAATAATTATTCACTAAATATTCAATCAATTTCAAATGTCCACCTTAACTTAATTTTATAATACCTTAAAGGTTGCAGTGATTTAAGGGTTGATTAGTTAAGAAAAGGAGGTCTTTTTGATATTTAGACATTGTAACCTAATTCTGCAACCTTCTAAATTTGAAAACAGTTATTATTTTTGAGACTGTAAGCAAAGCTTCTAAACAGGTTTGGTTTGCAAACATGTGTATCAAAGCTACAGACCATGTTATCATTAGACCATTTTAGTAATTCAGTTTCAATGGGATGGGGCCATATGAAGACACTCATTCTTAACAAGTACATTGCAATTATTATAATCAAGTACAAACCATACTGCTTCAGAATTTGACAATTGGATTGACAATATTCAGGTTCTAGTATAATGTCAATATAGGGTCGGGAAAAAAATCAGGTGACACTGAAGACCAAGAAACAAACAAACAAAGAATTAATTTGGATTTGGTACCACCTAGGTATCCCAGAAGCCTATCTTTCATCTCAGAACCACAATAAAGGTTCAAAACAGGTACCTGATGTTTCTAGGAAGCATCAAAACAAAATGTTGGTCTAATATTGTGCAGAACAATATACTAGATTTAACCCTTAGGGTTAGAAGACCATTCATAAGAGTTTTTGAAATGATATGGCCCAATACATAAAAACCCTCGGAACTGTCAAAGCCCCCTTTGGGTTAACATGTAATCCATTAATGTCTCAAACAGGTATTGATTCTTGTGGTGCCATATCATTTATGCCCGTACAGCAATTATTCTAACCTTTGGGTCTTAATCCTATTTAGTGTCCCCCAAAATATAAGGCCAACATTTTGTAATTGGTGCTGCCTGGAAATTTCTTAGAAGGACGTTGTACTAAAAAAGATATTTTTGCTAGCTGATATCATCAATAGACATAACTGAATCATAGTTTTTACTATTGGAATATGAGCACATCAATTTTTTTGTAATGACCAAAGCATTTGATACCTGTTTTGCACCCTTAAAATGGCTCTGTTGTTTTTGATATGGTGCTTTGGTACAACACCAGATTCTTTGGTATCAATGCAAGTGTCCACAATTCCAGTTGCCCTATTCCAATTTCCTTTCCATAAATGGACCTGTTTGAGTATATACAGGCATTCTTTTAACTTAATTTAAACTGACTAATACTTCTGGGGGGGGGGGTTAAAGAAAATGTGATGCAAAGCAAATTGTGAGTCGTAAATACCTTTGATAGCGAGATCCACACTATTGCATTAAATGTAGGTAGTAGTATTCAAGTTACTGTAATATAATTATATGGACTTATAACATCATACATTATGTATGTAATACTTCGAATAGATATCAGTGATGTGACTCTATCCATGAATTGTGATGGACTACCCACACAGTAGACTTATTCTGACATGTTAAAGTAACAAAAATGTACAAAAGTTAAAAATTCTTGAAAATGAGTTTTGTATCATCAAATAATCTCTACCAATCTTGAAACGTGGTTCTTATTTTTTGAAACATTATGTATTCGAAATTTCAAAAAAAACGATTTTTAAAAAATGAGTTATATTTTGAGACACACACACAGATGTGACAGTTATCCAAAACTAAGACTAAAAGAGAGCTTGCAGACGCTGAAAAAAATAGGTTATTTATATTCACATCAATGACCCTACAGTGAATACAGAACTTCAACATAAATTTTGGATTTGATAGATTTGTATGAAACTTATGTTATAGCCATTTATTCTTCACAAACACAGTAAGAAGTAACACAAAGATTATAGATCAAGATAGTTATAGAAATCATTTACTCTATAAGGAAGGTTTTCACATGAAAAAGGGAAATCACCTCATCTCAATATGGTGGAAAGAAAACAGAGTGCATGGGTACATTATTCATCTAATATGGTGCATTTCTGAAAATTCAACATTTAACATTTTATGTATTGAATATTTTATTTTATTTTATTCTTCAAAATTAAACCATCTGATTTCATATTATTTCTATTTCATAATGTTTGTTTTACTTCTCTTTGAAGTGCAACTTTTGAAGCTACTCTTCTCATTTTATGTATTCACTATGAGATACTCTACTCATTAATTGTATTATAACCAATGTACATTCCACAATCCCATTTACACTGTTGCATTGGTCTAATGCCTAAAGATGGAAAACGTTGATGATTTTTTTTAAATAATAAATAGAAAAGAAACTATCCATATAACTACTTAGTGATATACTTATTGAGTAAAATTTGTCAAATGGTGTTGGGTTATAAAAAAAAGTATCAGTCCTTAACTTTTGTTAAAATAAATTCATGATTATTTTTATAACGATGGATACCCTTAATAAGATTTATTCTTAAACATGCATGCCACTACACATTTATAACTATGCACATATAGATAAACATACATATCTGCCAACATTTGAATGCTTAACATGATTTGACCCAAAAAAAAGTGCATTTATTCATGAATGTGTCTTTCTATTGCAGAATTAAATTTTTCTTTCACTAATGTAGTAAGCAGTACTAAATGGTAGTATAAGTTAAGTACAAATACTCAACTTATGTTATTTAACTTGATGGATTTTCGAACATTCAGTCAAAATTGTTATAGTGGAGATATTTGAACGGAACAAAATGTAGCTTACATGAATTATCTCACTCTTTATGGCTGTCCATGATAATTATTGAAGTATATGTACGTTGTTGATATATACAAGTTGAAATGATAATGATACCTGACTTACCTTCAGAATTGATGACTTGTGTTTGTTGTAATCCTGAAATATGTGTGAGTCTCTATGGACAAAGTTAAATTAAGTGTTTGTGTCTTATGCAGTTTGGGAATATATCTACTCGGTAAAACATCCTGTATATGTATTGAGATTATAAAATGGCGTGAAGTGTGTCGAGACCTGGCAACATTTTCTTTCTTTCTTCCATTACTACTCTCGAGTCATGATGATGATACTATGTCTCTTACATTGTGTGACAATTGCCTTGTTATAATACTTCATACGTAGAATAATAATCCAAAATCTGTGGAACTGTATTCAAAAATGGCGCAGAAATATTACCAGTTTAGAAATATTAACATGTCTGCGTGTTTCTGTTTTATTCTCTCGTACCATAGACTATGTTTCGTACCATATTTCATTATCAAATGTTTGATACGTCTCCTTCCTGATCCAGTATGTGTACAAAACTAACACGCATATAACATATACAAGTAGGCAAGATCAGGAAATAGCTAAAATGCATCAATGAATATGATAATGAATCACGTGATTCTGTATACATGCGTAAAAGATTTTTTTTTTTTATTACAGCTGCTGCATAGGTGTTTTTTATGTGCAAGCCATAGTCATGGTCTCGATTCGCATGCTGCATTATGTGAATAGCAAAAAGCTGGGCTGTAATATTGACAGCAAAGATACTTCATATATTCCGAAAACAGATTATAATATTTTATCAGATGTTGTGTAAAACTAGTGTGTGGTCATTTTTTTATTATTATATTTTTTACTTTTAATACAAAGTTTCGGTAATGTCATCATGTTAATGTAATGTAGAGAGGTGGGGGGGGGGGGGGGTAGTAGTATATAGTTAACATGTTGTTTTACTCCAGAGGAATATACACCAAAAACTGATTTCAAAGACTATAATGTGATTTCCAATAAAGTTTGGCATTCTTCTTTCAGAAATATAGGGATATGTTTTTTAAATTCTTGTTCCTAATAAATTATGATATAATTTATGAAAGCCAAGATTTCATAATTGGGTAGTTGCTGGAGAGCTTCTAGACATAAAAGACATATTATATATTACAATTATACTTGATCCCACAATAGTCTTAATAAAATGTGTCTAAATGTTTGAGGGTATAAAGATGAAACAAATCGATATGGTCATATAGATTTACAACACATCAATACACATTTAGAACTTCAACATAATGGGAACTTCTGGTTTAATATGTGTGAAACTCATATCAAAAGTCACTTATTCTTTACAAAAATAACAATAATGACAATATTAAACCAAATCAAAATTAATTTATCATTTTTAGAGCAAGAAGTAAACCATTTTGGTTAAGACATTGCCTAATTTGCAAATTGTTATTAATACATATACCACTAAAAGGATTTTCATGATTTCATACAGTTTTTTTATTTGCTTTTGCAATTTCTGTATACCCTATTCAGATATTTGTCCTATTATGTATTAGTTGACCATATCAGTAGCCTGGCTGAGTGTATTGCTATATTCTTTGTAAAAGATCCACTTGTTTCAAATAAAGAGCTTATACACCAAGAAGTAACACAAAGATTATACTTATATAGATAAGATTAGTTATGGGAATTATATACTTTTTAAGAAAGTTTTTCACACAAAAAAAAGGATATTACTTCATCTTAATATTGGTGAGATAGAATGAAAAGTGGTTGTATTATTCATGTAATATAGTGCATTTCTGAACATTCAACATTAGAAATTTGTGTAATGATTATTTCATTTTATTTTTCAAAATGATTTGGCTGTACCTATTTAATTTCATATAGTATCTTTCACGCACTATTTGTTTGAAGCTATTCTTCTCATTTTATGTATATTCCTAATTTGATACTCGATCTACTCATTATTTGAATTATACGTGTTAACTTTATTTGATCTTGATGCCTGAAGATGTAAAGTGTTACTTTTCAAAAATTAGTAAATTAGCAATAGAATTAAAACTTGTTAGTTATCATTTTTTTTGTATATTCTTGGCTACCCGTCATTCACTTTTATTCTAAAACGTAATCCATGCATGCCACAATTAATTTAAGACCACACGCATATAGATAGACATACATTACCGCCAGCAATCCAATGCTTGTCTTGATATGATTTGACCCAAATAAGATGTGCACATTTTCATAAATGTATCTTTCTATTGCAGTATTTCATTTTTTTTAAATAATTATGTAATAAGTAGTACTTAATGGTACATGTAATATTGTAAATCGTTGAACTTATTCCTTACCAACACTCAGTCAAAATTATGTTGAAGTCAAAACTTACCTTCAGAAAATGATGACCTTTGTTTGTTATAATCCTGAAATCTGTTTGAGTCTCTAAGGACAAAGTTTAATAACGTGGAATATATCTACTCAGCAAAATATCCTGTATAGACATTTAGGTCACGTGAAATGGCGTGAAGTTTGAAGAGACCCGGTGTAAGAGATTTATTTTACCCCCCATTTCAAATTACCCCCCGGTAAATTGAAATCGAACTCAATTTACCTCCCCCGGTAAACTGAAATCTACTTTCAA
>JAVSBT010201645.1:0-13504 GCA_033118115.1 Pharyngocirrus eroticus | reverse complement strand
TGTGGTGCTTTAGGACATATTCTAACACATGTCAAAAGTTGTATTTTATCAGAATAACTCCTCACGAGGCCTTAAGAAGCTTTTTAATTTTCAAAAAAAATCAAACTCTTTCATACCATTGTCAACCCGAGACTCCATACATCTGATTTGATGTCATAAGGATGGGAGCTAAGAGTTGGGTCAATCCTCTCTGGCTGAAAAATGGAGGAAAAAAAGTTCGACCAATTAAATCTTCAATGTCTACATGTATATGCAGAAGCTAATTAGGATACATATAAGATGAATCCTCAATGACAGGTAAAAGCCAGGTAATGACATTAAGAAGCACAAGGATAGAGGAAAATAATTCAGGTCAAGGAGGGTAACCTTACTGCTGTTAAGGTAAGCTTCAGGTTTTTTAAGTTGACAAAAGGTGAACTGAGGTACCAAGAGTTCATCATGGGACAATTATAATGTTACATATTGGACCTTGTTAGAGCTAGGTCTAAGAGGTCATTTGGTGTCAGGTTGAGACAGATGGAATCTTGCAAAGAAGGCTTTATAAGTAGATTAGTATTGCTTGAGGTCAAATCCTGTCAAACAAGGTCTGTACAAGCAGTCTGACAGATATCAAAATGTGGAAGAAGTATGTACCATGGTAGTTTGTGTTAAAAAAATGTACAGATATATTTATAAAAATTAAAATCTTTGAATAGATTGGTAAGGCCATTCCAAATTGATTAGTATGTCGATGGACGCAACTGACCCATTTTTTTTGCAATGAACTCTTTTTTCAAAATGTTGCTTTTTCGTCAAATAAGCCAACTTTCTACGTAAAAGACTGACTGGTGTCTTATTTACATGGAGATTTTAAAAAAATCAAAATCGACCAACCCAAAAAAAAATTCTTCAAAAAATCCATTAACAAACCAATCAATTAGCCGGTACGCATCGGACTTCCCCTTTTGCCAAATTTGGGTAAGGACTTCCCTAAACAGGGTCATAACCCTTGAAATAGGTGCCTAGCCTATCACGGTCATGAACCTTGAAATTGGTGCCTATCACTGTCACGTCAAATAGTATCGGACTTTTTGCTTAAATTAAAAAAGCTAGAACTCAGTTCTGAAAAATACATCATCTCTTTTTTTAATTGTCGAGACATAACTGTGGAAAAAGATGGTTTTGTCGGTCAGGTTTTGCTTTTAAAATAATATGGGAAAAATGTGTCCTTATCCTTCATTGGTTGAAAACACCACTTTTACGCATTTTGATGGTTTTTTTTAGCAAACTTTAAAAGCTAGCACTCGTAATTGAAAACTATGAAGAAATTAATATTGAATGTTAAATCGGTAGGGTTTTAAGCTTAAGAAAATGCGGGAGGTAGTGAAACTCGATCTGGTTGGCCAAAATTTGCTGTTGCGTAGGAAAATTTGTTTTAGCTCATTAACAGATATGATAAGACGACCCAACTCATTACCATATGTATGGCTAATTTGGAACGGCCTAATAGTTATTATTTTTTTAACTTTCTCTTAATCTCAACTGAAAAATTGTACCTACCATCAATGTATCATTCACTCTCCTGATGAAAGTCACTGAGAGTGAATGTTTCATTGGTAAGAACAATTTTTCAGTTAAATTGACACCAATTTCATTGATTCAGTAGAAAATAGAAGAAAATGTAATTTTTACAACATTTTGTTAAAATGAATGATTGGAAACAACTTTAAATTAATCAAATGCAACTTACTGCCATATAGGGTTTACAACCTGCATCCATGGTTTTGGCGACAGAATCTACCAAGTTTCCACTGATCCCAAAATCACAAATCTTTATCTCTCCATTTTTGTTTATTAATATATTGGATGGTTTGACATCTCTGTGAATTATCTTCAGCTTTTTCTTTAAAAAGTGCAACCCTTTAACCATCTGAAAGCACACAGCAATTTCATAATCATTATCATATGGGACTTTGATTGCCCGCAAAAACACAGCTAAACATAATGATTAATTAGTAAGGCTCACAAATGTTCGACAAAAATGTGCATTTGACAAATGTTGAATAATTATTGAATTAAAATCTACCATTTTGAATTAGTGATCTGGTTCTTACTGCCTTTTAAACATTGCAATAGGAAAAAGATACAATCGCATAATTATGTGCTTATTTACACAGTTTGAAAGCAACATCTACTTATTATCCAGAACAACTCCCTCAATAAACAAGTACATAATAAAAACAACAACTTACAGCTACAGCAATTTTTCCAAGTACTTCTTCTGGAATGACCCCATTATTCTTATAGACTTTTTGATATAATTTGTCAAGTGAAATATCCATTAGTTCCATCACCATCCATACTTCTCCCTATGAATATTTAAAAATATTGGGCAAAGGTTTTTAAAATAAAAAAACCCAAAACCATCATATTTGAAACACGACCACTAATTCATTATATCCCCTCATTTTTTGGTAGCTAGCCCAACGTTTGTTTTTAATGTCTGTTGGGTCAAGGATTCCGCCAACAGGCCAGATATTTTACAGTGTATTTTTAGTCAACTCATATTCTCACTTTTGCAATGATAAATTAAAGTTGACCCCCCCCCCCATGTAAATGAAGGCCCAAGAAGTTGTTAAATCAATCCCTGCAGAAGTCATTTGACATTTACTGACTGCCAAACAAAATATATTTAAGATATCTAACTCAAGATAACAGTTTCCTACCTGAGCTACAAAAGAACCATAACATCTGACTGCATATGGACAAGTTTGTACTGCCATTGATATATTTAAACCTTTGTCATGCTTCTTTTCTGCTTCATATGGAAGTTTCTGAAATTGTAGGTAGTCATATATACATTATAACCTTACACAACTGTCAATAGGAACAGTACTGACAAAGTATCAAATATATATTTTCCAATTACTTGAGAGATCAGTTTTATTATCATTACATTTATAGGAGTTTAATAGTCCTATCGATTTTTTTTTCAAATTTTAGGATTTTTTCCCAGAATAAGATTCTAATCTACAGGATGAGGAGAATAATGAGAGTTTAGGTTTGTAGTATTATAATTTTTAAGATCATTATAAAAATAAATGTGAGAGATATATTGCCCTAGTGTGAGTGTCTTGTTAATCTTACCTTGACAGCTAACACAATGCCACTAGGTTCATGTTTCATCTTGTAAACAGCCCCATATGCACCTCTCCCCACTTCTTTAATTTCAGTGAAATGACCAGCAATACATTCATAGGTCTTGCCTTCTATTTCTAAACAGGCCATTTTCTAAAATAATAACACAAAACTCATAAAAGCACAACAAAGCCTAGCTAAAGAAAAAAAACCACCTTGATAGCAGATTCTTGGTATTGGTCTGTAGGGTGAGGGTTTGTATTTGGTACTATATACTAACTAAATGTATTACAGGGACTTGTGAACATATATTATAATTTCATGGATTTTCATCCAATAGAGTATGCAAGTCTTACGATGGGAGAATATCGCTGAGTAACTTGAATTTCACCTTATTTAGGTCTTCAATATACCAAAGCTTATTTATTATAGGCTTTGCCAGTTCTCCATGATTAATTCCACACCTTGTAGGGATTTCTATAGTTGAAGCCATTAATTATATTAGGGATTGCAACAGCAAAGGTACAGACATTCTAGTGGGGCCTAGGTTTACCCGATGATCTATTTCCATACAAATCATAATATTATAAGATTGTTATTGTTGGTATCATTTATGGAACAGTGGGTTTTTTGGTCCATGCATTTAGAAATAGCAAAGGATTTAGCCTAGGACAGTGAACTCTAAAATACTGTACTTATGTTTAACTCTGAATTGTCATAAACACATTTCAATTGATTAACTTCTGTAGGGTTTTACCAAAATTAACTCGTTTGAGTTTTACCAAGACCTCAATCATTAGCAGAGATAACTTACTAATGGTAATATGTACCTTCCACTACCTGGTTATGCACCTTTGCTTGTCAGAATAAGAAAGACCCTTACTACTGTAAATGTTCACCAAGGTTAGACTCCTAATTGTCAGGGAAGTGTAGGTCTATAATGTATTATTGTATATCCTTACTGAAGTTGCTGATAAACACTAGTAAATGAGCATTACAAACACAAATGCATGATTGACAAGCTGTGTGATCAATAGTTTACACTGATGCCTGATACATATAAAAACCAATTAATATTTGAGTAAAGCGACCTATTTTATCGATATGCCTGATGAACGTTCCAGATAGTTCATATAGAAATAGTCTTATTAGAACTTAGAAGTGCAAGGTTGAGAGTTGGAATTTGATCACTCACAGTCACATGAATATTGGTAAAGTCATTGTTATTTGTAGGAACCAATTCTAAGAAATACAGTCTCCATTAAACTTACCCAAAATACTAGTTTTCCAAAACGCCGGTGACTAAAGTAGGGTACTGCCCATTCATTCGGTCATGAGAATATCTTCCCTGGTCGATAAGGTATGCACAATAACTATATGACGGGGGAATCCCATCAGTGCTTACGTCATTGATGAGTAATCTTTTCCAAGAATTAGGTTTCTTGTGTCATTTATATTGAGGTGTATGGTGTATACAGTAGCCACTATACAGCACTGATGACTAGTTTATAATTGGAGACATTTGTTGTCATATTGGAATTTTATCAAGGAATTTATGTAGATATGATAAAGAATAAAAAAAGTGCATGATGTATTGGTAGTAAATAGTGGTTGCCATTCACAAACATTTAAAAAAATATATATTGAGGTGTATGGTGTGTACAGCAACGATGACTGGTATATAATTGGAGACATTTGTTGTCCTATTGGAATTTTATGTAGATGTTTTAAAGAATAATACATGTTCATGATGTATTGGTAGTAAATAGTGGTTGCCATTCACAAACAATTTTAATTATTTGGGCAAGCAGAAATTGTTTTGATCTACTTCTAGGCATTTTTGAAGATATGAGTGATGCTGAATTGACAAGTTCAAAATGTTCTCTTTTTTAAAAAAGAAATGGTCAAAATGTAATTCATAGAAGAAAAATAATCAAGAGGCCACTCTGTTCATAAAACAACCCACACTACCCATTTCACAAGCAACACCCGTTACCTGTCCTAGTGTCTTTCCTTTGAACTACATGTATTAGGTCAAATGCCAAATTCAAGTCATCATAAAATATGATCAATTCTTCATTATTTTTTTCTTCTATTGATTAATACAGGCTGTTTGGTAAGAATTAAGAAAAATATTCTAGGCAACTCTTTCTTCAAAATTGACCAGTCAATTCACACACAAGAACTCGTAATTATTGCAAGTAGGAAATTTTTATTTCATAGTTAAACATGACATAAATGCTCATCCAGTATACCTGATGGTATAAGTGAACATGATAGGTTTTTTGTTCTCGATATATTTATATACAATGAATGTCTTGTCATATTCATCACATGATTAGTACTGTCTTTCAATCTCATCTTTTCTTTTGTAAGCCTAAGTTTCTATCTTTCATAACATTGAATAAATATTTAATCCAAGAAATTAACAGATAAAGTTCTTTCACACCTAATTGTTACATGATATCTGAAACATACTAACACTCTCAAGTTTTTATATGTATTTTTTAAAACTATTCTTATAAAACATGGCAGTACAGAAAGAGGACGTTTGCTTATTTACATTCAAGAGTTACTACTTTTTCATATAATTTTTTTTCCTTAAAGTTCATTTTCAATACATCACTTTCTGTTCAACATTCTCTCAGAAAATATCATTTCTTATGTACAAACTTAGGTGGCATGCCATCTGTTAGAATGAACAAATACAAATTTCAAATTTGTGCTGTTAACCATAAATTCATATGATTTTATTTCAAGTTTTCCTACTAAAAATTGAATTGGTTTGAAACATATTCTATGAATCTATTCAAGTGGCAAACAAGTATGTTAACTCAAACCTACATCATAACTCATGGACACATCTACACTTTCTAAGTTATAAGTAAATTTCAATATGTGAACATTTAATAATTATACACAACAAAAAGAAAAAAATGCCACAACAATATGTGAATCTATGACCAAAATAACCCCCAAATTAGCATAAAACATCCTCTGTAGTGAATCTCTTTTAAAAAAAACCGAAAAACTGAATTGGTAAATCTAATCTTCTACTTGCCTCTCCAACAGTAATGATCATTAAAAAACAAGTCACAGACAAGACAGCAGTAAATCTGTTTTCAAAATGAAAGAATTCAACATTTTTTTGACTACATATCAATTAGATAATCAATCCAATTTCCTATAAATCTAACATGGAGAGTTAAGTGGCAGCGTCTAATGTCTTGGTTACATAGCCTGAGATGTCAACGTCTTCACTCTGATATTTCTCAATAAATGGGTGTTCCAAAAGTTGTAAATAGTTTGCTCTCTTTCCTGATTCTTTTTGCAAGCTAGAGGTATGAAAAGAAAGAGTAAGAAATATCATGAAAATGTATTGCAATAATTATTTCTTGAAGGTCAATATCATATAATGACAAAGGGTGAAAGGAGAGGAGAAGCGATTTCATTTTCTGAGATGCAAAGGAAAGACATGTCATCATCTAATTCACATGATATAACTTTTTAGTGAGATCTTCAATAAACATAGTCACAGCCACAAACTATCAAGCCTTCAAATCAAAGGAAAGTTGTTACAACAATAAAATATTGGATATGTGTTATATAATTTACTTTTAAAACAACCCTATCATGGTGATGTTTAAGTAATTATAAAATTTGCATTGTAATGTTTGAAGGCAAAAAGACAGAAATATTAGCGTAAAGCACATTGTCAAAACTAATCATAGCATAAAGCTTCTTTTTTTCACTATGCCATGCTGCACCCACTACCAATTTGTTAGTCAATCAGAGAATTTCTACCATGCAAACAATAAGCAAAGAGTTTTCCAGTCCACCTACCATTGAACAATAAAGTCAGAGAAGTCGGTTGAATATCTATTAGGAGGTAATCTTGGGGGATCATCCTCGACCACCTGCTTGAGCTGTTCAAAAGGGTTAGTCCATTTACCATAGGGGTGTTGCCCAGTTGCTAACTCTACCTGGAGTGACAGAAGTGTTGAGAAAGCTATTATAAATCTTACCATCTTTCTAAAAAGTCCACTAATTCAGCACTATATTTGGTGCACTTTAATCGTGGTGGAGGATCTCTAACCACTTGTTTCAGTTGGTCAAATGGAGTCCTAAAAGCCTTGTAGGGAAAGACTCCTGTGGCCATTTCAATCTAGAAAGTCATTCACACAGACAACAGATTTGAAGCTTCAGGTTATATTTTCAAAAGAGGTTGAGACATAACTTATAAGTGTATCTCAATCAATTTCTGTATCACTATTCCAGAATAATATAGCCCACCCTTTCTACAAGCATTATTCTAAACTTTAATATAGGATATTTCTTGCAGTAAAGTCCTCACTTTCATGTATAATTTAAGCAGCAACAGGCTATATCTGTATCAGGTTAAACTCAATATCAAAGAACATAAGGTACTGAAAAATATATGACTAGAGTGTCTGCACTATACTCTGTTGATAAAAAGGTGATCATCCATGAGACATCACAAGGAGCACTCGATTGGTCAACCTTGTGTCTAGTTTTAAAATTCTTGACACCATTATAAAGTAAACTAAAATCTAGACCTACACACATGGAATATAAAAGTCGATTGAATAAAAAGATGAATATCTGTAAACAGGTTAAAAGTGGGTTTTTGTAATTATAATACCATAAATATGGTGCAATAAAATGAGTTTTGAAATCTGATTTTACTGACAAGTGTTGAAAAAAAATCACTTACCATTGATATACCTAGACTCCATACATCTGATCTTATGTCATATCCCATCTGTCCTCTCTCTGGATTAATTCTTTCAGGCTAGAAGTAAGATAACAGGAGAATAATCAAAAATCTAAACTAAACTACTGTCAACCACAAAAGAGATCTCGTTTATTTGATAGGGTAAAGGACATTTTTGGCTACTTACTGCCATGTATGGTTTGCATCCAGCATCCATTGTCTTAGCAACTGAATCTACCAAATGCCCACAGATTCCAAAGTCACAGATTTTGATTTGCCCATTCCGACTGATAAGTATGTTGGATGGTTTGACGTCCCTGTGTATAACTTGTAATTGACTTTGTAAAAAGTGTAGGGCTTTCACAACCTAAGAATTAAAAACAAAAATGTTCTTTTAGAGTTCTGTACCTTTCGTCCTTTTACCAAACTGCTCCAAACTATTTACTGCTACCACAAATGTAAATGGTTATATTCATCAGTAAACTGTATCATCACAAAGTAGTTATGGAACTTGTTTCTTTAACAAAATGTGTATTGTATTAATTTATGTCATTTGCCAGTTTTAATGAATTACGAAAAATTTTCATTTCACTAAAATGATACATATTTCAGTTTGATAAACTTATATTCATACATTATATAATTTGTGCAGCTTGTTGATCTTCAACATTGTACATTGAAAGTTTTCTTTCCATTTCTTTCTTTTTTTTGGCAGGTTTTTTTAATGTGTAAATATTCAGATTCATTGTCTGTGTTAACCCTGTTTTCTTTTAAAGAAACAGTTCTTTGACATCATGAAAATAAATATCCTTTGCTACTTACAGCCACTGCAATTTTTCCAAGCACCTCTTCTGTTATGGTATTACCACTGTCATAGACTTTCTTACAAAATTTGTCAAGAGAAGTGTCCATCACTTCCATACAAATCCACACATCCCCCTACAAATGTAAAGAGAGAGATTGTTAAAATCTCTAAACAAAAAAAGGGCTTTCTGTAGTTACGAAAGGCTACTTGGTTTTATCCCTTAGATAAAGTAATCATATAACAGGTCTTATAGAATTATAATATTAAATAAAACCTGTGCAGTCCATTACAAAATCTAACATTTGGCTTACAAAAGGTGTGCATTACCTCTCTAAATAAGGCTCCATAAAAGTGAACTGTATATGGGCAAGAAGCTGTTCTCATGGAGACATCTAAATCCATCAATAATCTTTGCTGTTCTCTTGAATTCACTGTACATGGAATTCTCTGTTAAAAGATAAAAAAGAACATTTGTATGACAACATTTTACCACATAACTCTATCAAAAGTACGAAAATAAATCCAGATATTTTCAAGAGTTTACTTTTGATTGCTGTGTATGTTCACATTCAATTTGATTCCTACCTTGACTGCCATAATTGTATCACTAGGCCTATGCCTCATTTTGTGGACAACCCCATAAGCACCTCTTCCTAATTCTTGGATTTCTTCTAAATCACTAGCTTCACATTCAAAAGTCTTTTCTGCTATGGTAATTGTGGCTTTGTCTTCTAAATTTCTAGGTGGCCTGTAAAGTACAAAAGTCAACATATCTATTTCATATAACTTGAAGAAGAAAGAAAGCATTTTAAATGTCAAAAACCCTTATCCATCTTATCATATATATCTAATTTATCTATGTGCAATACCAGTACATTATAATAATCAGGAATTATTGTAAGCTCCCGGAATAGTACTTACGCTGGACTTTCTGCGGCAGCATTGTTATCTAAATCAAATTTTGGGAGAGCTTTCTTTTTCTTCTCTGAAAACAAAACAGAACAAAACTTTAATGACAATATACTAAACAAGACAGTTTATTTATCAAAGCTATCAAAAATGTTCAAGTTGAAAATAACCATTTTGTGCATGCAATGTTTGTCTTACAATAAGGCAAAACGCTGACAGTTTCTTTTTAAAAAAATATAAATAATCATCCAGGCTTACCATTTTCATGCACATTTTATAATGAAGTAGCAATGAATCCTGTTTCCTTTATTTTGATTTCCAAGAAACAGAAACTTTTTCTGACCTATTTTTACATGGGTTGTTGTCACTAAGTATTTGGTACTATGACCATTTTTTTTCTCATAGTCTCATACTAAAGAATCATAACAAAATATGATACACAAAGCTTTGAGTATGGGGTAAACTTTCAGACTTTTTTTAAAAACCAAGATATCCAAAAACAAGTAAACATTTGAATGCAAGTCAGACTTTTTTTTATCTTTCCAGACCAGTATAAAAAAAATGAGCCAACCCAAAACAAGATAAGTTCTCTGCCTCTGTGAACATCTGCTATGTAATTTAACCTTTTAAAGTCTAACATGTCATGAAAATGAAACTACTGAAATATGTATGCAGGTTTATAATCTTGGATGAACTTTAGTTCAAACTTTTCAAAAGCAAATTAACTTCCTCTTCTTCTAGCACTTGAATAATATTGATCTTCACTGATAACAAACTGTGTTGATTTTTTTGTTTACACCTTGTATATTATGAACATTCAATTTGGTTAGAACATTCAAATGATATTAACTTCAAATTCATCTGTTTACAGTTGTTTACTATCCATGAAGTTGTACCACAGATATCTAATTGAATAAACCTCTTTTATGTTCTTTCAGTAAAGTGTGGCCCATGTGTATAATCATAATATCTGCCATCTCTTGAGAATAAACAACTTCCCAGATAGAACTAGAGACTACAGAGATGTACCCTTCCCTTTTAACTTCCTTGTGTAGGATCCTCTAATAGAGTATGAAAAACTGTGTGCAAAATCATGAGTTTTGAAACTTTACTTCGCCAAAGCCTGTCAAACAAACATTGACACAAGGCCAACAAATTGTCATGAAACACCAATATATGAATATCAAAATACTCACCAAGCCTAGAACTTTTCAATTTTTTAGCAATCATTTGATTCATTGCTTTCTTCTGATGGATAATTACTCCTTCATTTGGAGTCCCCCTATTAACAACAACCTTAGTGTTCATTTTGGTATTGAAATAATAGTAATAAAAAGAAAAACAGTTACAGCAGCCAACAACCATTGGTAATTCTCAATGACATATAAACTCCAAATGTAGGATAATGGTGCTGGTTAGAAGATATAAATCCCAAATAACACTTTCAGTTTCAATGTCAAGACTATTCAATTCTGTATGTAATGCGTTGTCTTTGCTTTGAACAATTTCTAGTAATCAATTTGTTGAACTGCACCATCTGCCACTTTAGTATGGAAGTTTGTATGTTTTGTGTATCTTTGAGTACAATAGCTTTACATTCCTTAGCATGAGTCACAGAACAGAGTCACCTAGAAAGCCTTTGTTATCTATTGTTGCGTCAACTAGATAATCCCAATACAGCTACCAAAACAGACCATCAGCGTAACATTTCCACTTCATCACAATTTTTCATATTGGGTAACAATCTAATGTTGGTATCCATTTTTTTGTGTTAGTTTGCCTTCAGTTTTTTGCCTATCATATGTCTAGTCACTGTGAGATATAGCTATGTTATGATGCTTCCACATGCCAGTGTTTTCAGAAATATATATGCTGAAGTAAAAATAGCATAAACCAGGATGTGAATAAAAATTAGGAAAGAATCCCCCTTTTCATCCAATCAGGAACAAGCTCTTGGCTCTATACTAATCACACAACAGTAAAGTGGGTCAGGAATCATTTCCATATTAAATGAAAGCCCAAATATGGCTAATGTATCTGTGAGTAATCACACACAGATTCGTCAACTCCTAACTAAAGTATGATTCATCATTCATCTTGGCCATCCCTAGATACATTAGTGCCCTAATCAATAAAGATTCATCAATGTAATGATGTAACTGGAGAATGTTTGTGGCATTTTATCCCAAGCGTTTTATTATCTCAATGAAAATATATACTTCCTTGGTCTCTCTTTGGTATAAGTATTTTTATTACTTTCTATAGCAAATTGAAAAAGAAATCCCTTAACCTCTGGTAATCCTGCAAGATATCTGCTTTAGAATAAATGCCTCTTAACTAAATACCCATAAAATAGATTAGTATACTAAATTTACCAAAATATGAAATATTTATCCAACAATTAACCAGGGAGTGCCAATTAATGAACTTCCAGGGGGCCCATTTTTTTTCTATGAGGAACCTATCAGCATGATTATTGTGTAAATGGTAAAATCTCAAAGTTTCTAAATATATTGGAGATCAATTTAGACTTTTATTTGAAAATTTCTATTAGTCCAGTAGTCCAGTCTTAGCTATTGAAATAATTCTGAGGAACTTGTGACACGGTTATTACAGAAAAGGCTAAAATTTGAAAAATTCTGAGGGACCTTGTGATATTAAATAATGGGGATGACCTCTCTGGTTCCCAAGAACCTTTACTATTTTGAACCCTGAGTCTGTTGGTTTGATGCCTAAACAATCCCTGGTGCTTGTATGGGTGCTTGTATGCAATTTTCCTGTGTCAATATTATATTAAATTGCCTTACTTACTTACTGAATCTAAGGTATAATGCAAGACCAATCACATCTATTAATTCTGAAAGGTCTTACTTTCCCAATAAACATTTGTCATTTGACTTTACTTTGAAGTTACACCATGGTTCTTAAATGAATGATGAATATCTGTACAAATCATTCATTGCAAATTAGAAATATGTTGCACACAGGAATTTAACAGCCTATAAAGGGGTTGCTTTACTTGTTCAGTCTAATAATTAAGTATTGGTAGGCTGCTTAGAAATTGTAACCATGTCCTTAATAATTATGCAACCGCACCATTTTGGGATCCCAGCCATCCTGGTAGAGACCCGTCATATCGGCCACTGTTACCCACAATTCAAACAAATTTACGGTGTTAGCGAAGGGCTTTACTATAGGAGTTGCTCAAATAAGTAAATAATATTTCGTAAATAAATATATGACAGCAATCGGATCTCCATTCGGAATAGTTCGCTGACGATGTTTACCCATCAATACTGAGATCTATGTAGAATGCTAGGGATATCAACTAGGAATTAGGATCACTGCAATCCCAAAATGGTGCTATTGGTCTCTGTAGATAAAAAAAAGTAAATTGACCCCTCTTCAATCAAAGATTTCTTCCTTGATACCAAGTTGCATCTACAAGACAAATTTTGCAAATACTTTGGTCATAACATTAAGAAAATGTCTTTCAAGTACTCATCAATTATTCAAGTAGGTCAACACCATTGGCCTTTAACTATTTGATCATACCATATTACAAGTGTCTCAATAGACAAAGAATGAATTTACTTCTACATGCTATGCATATCTTCATTGGAGGTGGAGTACCAAGATCATTTATGTCCAATGGTTTTGAATACTTTTTGTCTCTGTATAACAGAACATAGAATAAGAGGGTGTGTGATATCCAATAGCACCGTTCTGGGTTTGCTGCAATCCTGGCGGTAATTGCGGTCTGTGCGGGGGGTATAAAGTGTTGCAGAGAATACTCAGGCCACTTTACGTTACAATACGAGCTCACCTTGGCATTGCTCGTGTTTAATCATACACAAATATTTTTTTACGTGTCGTAACCATAATAGCACGTGCGCTATGGCTTTCCTCACAAACACATATCAGAAAAAACTTTGCCG
>JAVSBT010201534.1:0-11379 GCA_033118115.1 Pharyngocirrus eroticus | reverse complement strand
TGTAAAAAAATCCAAACTAAGTAGATATTTTGATAAGTGAATGAAATTGAAAAAAATATAAATTGTGAATTATAGATGTGACGTGTGCCAATCTGCAATTTCAAGGCGACCAAAACCTGCCACCCCCTGAGAACAATTCTCAGGACTGAGCATTTTTCCTTTGCCAAGATGCTACATGATTTGTGATTTGTTTCAAAAGGAAGAAATAAAAAATAAAACCTCAAAATTAACCTGACTGCCTTTATAAACCATAGTCATTTAATAGCTTTCAATTACTGTCAAAGGAAATTACTTGCTCCTGGTTCTTAAGAATTTAATATTAGTGGTACAGGAAATCTCTAATTTGTATTATGTCTATTCATAGACTCAAGATAGAAAATCCTTCGTGTATCCCTTAGTTATCTTTTCATCCCACATGTCAATCAACCTGTATCCTTGTTATACAAAATGGCAAACCTCTCTTTTTTTGTAACAAGAAAGGTCTTTTAGGACATAAATAGCTAAATGTTTGGTTAGTAGCAAATGTGATGCAAAAAACTTGTGTGCCGGAAAACTCCTATAAGAATACTGGTATACTTTTTTCAAGTTGGAAATCTTGTTCCTTTGAAAATTAATGAAAACACTATATATGTGTACAAGAAATACAAATAAATGTTGTACCATTGAAGATAAATATTATTTGAATTCATAGTGTCAACATTGAAAATTGTTGTACATAATTTTATTACAAATCAAATGTATTTTAGATTGTTTAGCGTTTCTTCAAGAAGGAATATAATTCACATACATTTTAACCTATAAGAAGGGTTTTATCAAAGTGAATTTCTTTAAATTTTCTTAAAGTAGGGATCAATTTCCTTCAATATGGCACAAATGGCAGAAATTGACAGAGATACCTGATTTTGAAGTTTATCAGTCTGCTGACTTATAGTTAGTGGCCCTAAATAAAACAAAACACATATTGTATTTGTGTCTCAATTATTCTCTCAAAATGTAAACACATTTGTGTAACAACTTTTCTGGCTGAGAATTCTTTCTGAATAATAAGTTAAGATCTTAATCTTATTCTTTTCTTCCATAACTACTATCAATTCTTTCAGAGAAAAAAATCATCAAAAGTCACGTCAATGTTTTATTAGTCGTATACGCTTTCCTTTCTGCATGGCACCATTTAAAAACTAAGTTTAAATGTCAGAGTAGAACTACAATATATCAATGTTTATTAAAATATGACCCATTTTTGTTATAATGGGACTATCATCCCTTGTAGTATTTCTATTTATAAGTTCAACATTAGCGAAGGAAGTATAATTATGTTGTTTAAATCTTTAACTATAGGTATGATGGAAGTCACAAATTGACATCATATCATAGGAAGCAAAAGGGTTAACATAAAATGTAATAATATACATCAATGGTGAATTTTCATTGGTTCTCCAGCATTGCATAATTATTGAATATTTGTTCCCCAAATGTTTCTTTTCTTTGCTGTTCTTTTTAACGTGAAGATGTCCAGTTTTAATACATGTAATTGCAGGTAATTTTTGCACTGTTGAGGCCATGTTGATTTTGGCTTTCCAACTTGACGTTTAACAGACACTTATGCCTCTTCAAGGCACCTTTTACCAAGACGAAGCATATTCTAGGATTTTTTTGCTTAGTGGTTTTTCTTTTGTTAGTCTTTAATAAAACATACTGATATTTAAGATATGATAACATGATTCTACTTTTCCACCTTGAAAAGGTGTTCCAGTTTTGCATGAAAGAGTTTTCCCCCTATACAGGTTGTCTGCCACCCAACAAATATACAGCATTTAATATGGAATCTAAATTATATAGCTTACATGTAATATGATGAAATGGTGATGAAATTACATACTTCTTCAAGATTGCTAATTGATTTCTGAAAAGCAGGGCTGAAATACATTATCATGTTTTTTTTTATGATTAACAAATATTAGCAAAGACCATGTAAACAATCCTGACTTCCAACACTTCAGTTTAGTGAAGAAGTGTTTCATCTAACTTGAAACATGAAGTCAAGTTGATATCAGCTAAATGAAAGCCAATCAAATTCTTAAATTTGTTTTCCTGGTTCTCCATCTTTTCTATATCAGGACTTGCCAATAACACTAAAATTCAAGATTTAGTGAAACTAAAAGAATCCATGTATTCCCTAAAAACAGTACATGTATAGCAGTAATATATAAACCAAATACAACTTTGAAGAATTATTATTTGAGAGTCAAGCTGAAATTCAGGATATAGCCTACTAATTTTCCATCAACAAAAGGTTATCCTAAATACAGAACAAAGCTTTCTATTTGATACATAAAAGTTCTGTAGGTTTCCAGGAAAGACCTGCAGGTTTAACTCATTTACATTTAGAACTTAACTTGATTTGAATATATTAATGTAAGAAATGAAGGGTAAATATACCTGGAAGTCTATATGCAATGTCAAAACATTGATAAAAAAAGCAATTTTGTCTCCTTTAAGGTGTCATTCAATTACCTAGAAATGAAATATACTATTGCTGGTCCCTGCTTTGATTTAACATCTGATATGAAGAGCAATAAATCAAAAAAGCAGATGACTTATTCAAAATAGTAGTCATAATCCCAGTAAATGTGATTTCCTTCTTGAATATAATTAGAATCTTGTACTTATTACCTTTATCTAATGAAAACAAGAACGCAGACATTTTGAATTGAAACATACAACTAAGCTATCAATGCTTCTTTTTTCATATCCAATAAAAAAGTCTGTTGACAAAACGTCAAACTTTTCTCAATAAAAGTGAAAAATGACTACAATTCTTGCTAATCATGCCTCAGGAAAATGACAATCTTAAAAAAACATTGGAGTAAATCTTCCGCATCTTGAGTCTAGTCTGATATGGTTTTGCTGGTGACTAAAGGTGAATTTTCTCTAGAGTGTTTGCGCAACCTCTTATCCTATCATGTTATTGACAATGCACTGTTCCTTAAATTCTCTTTTCATTTGTTCAGGCAGGTACTTATGGAAAACCTTGAGGTTTATTTGGTGTCTGGATGGCCATTCAACTAGAAATTAGAATCCAATTGAATTGTTTGCAAAAGACTGGCTACCTGGGTCTCATTTCCAGGAACAAAATTGCCTTTAGAGTTGCTCACTTGGGAACGAAAAATTCAAAAATTAAATGTCACAGGTGTCTGTTCATGATATTTCAATCATATGGACATACCACAAGATCACCGATGACCACTCAAAATGCTGACATTTATCAGTTTAAGGCAATTAGAGTAGAGTCATTCATATTTCAGGGCAAATTCATATGTTTATATCATGTACATTTGAGATAAATCAAACAATACAACACCATTTCTTTAAATGTAAAGGGTACCATTCTAGGAAACTTTTATATAGCTCATTACTTTCATTTACAATTCACATGTCAGTTTTCTTCAATAAAAAGAAATTAAACAATACTCTTTGTGTTGGTGATACTTGACTCCTTCAAATACATGAACCCTTGAACAAATAATGAAAGAAATATCTAATGCTGGCAGTAGATGTTTCAAAAGAGACCTGTAAGGATATTCTTCTTGCAATAAGATGCGATTAGCTGTTTCAAATATAAAGCATTTGAGCTTCTAAAAGGTATCCTTGTCTTTTGGTACAGGGAATTATACTACCTAAACTTACTTGCCTACTTCATGGACTAACAGAAGTAGCCTGCTTGGCATATCAATCTTTAAAGCGCCTGAACCTTTTACACCCGTTGCTTTAAGAGTTTGTGGGATAAAGTATAGGGTAGTAGATACGAATTCCTCACAATTGGTTTGAGTGCTTTAATAGTTTAATTACACTTGTTGCTCGACAAAAATATTGTTACTATTCATTTCTATGGCACTATTCACACCAACACAATATCGAGCGACAACATTTTTGTCAAGCTACAAGTATGGCTGCAGCCTTAGCCTGTGCCTCAGTTGACCACATTGTTCTTTATTTTTACTGGACCTGTGTCTGTGTTAAAATTTAAATCAAATGTAAAAGGAACCAATTATTTCTTCTGCATAACAGTTAAATATTACCAAGAATTTTAGACTATAGATTAGATATTTGCTTGAAACCATGTTTGTTTCCAATTTGATTGATTACCAGGCTTTACCACCACTCTTCTAGAATAACCTTCATTCCATATGTCTTTCAGCCATAAACATGTAAAATTGCATATAAATCAAGTCTGGACATCCCTTTTCTGAAGATAGAACTAGAACTCTCTAATCAAACCAATTCCCTTCAGTGGTTATTATGGAAATGGCTAATTCCTTCATACTTACATATTCTTTTAATTAGTGTCATATTTGGAAGCAATTACAGGATTCTAATAACAGATTAACTCAAAATACATCACCATAATTACCTACATGGACTCTTAGAAAAGATAATGATGTTTTACGATGTTAATGATATTTAGTGGTAAGATGGAATTAAACATAAGATTAAGTGGCACCTATATATACATCACTAATTAGTGTTGCTATTTTTCACTATTGGTGAATATTACTGGAAAATAGCAACATAAGCTAGTGGCATTTTGGTACCACTAAATCTTGTGTTTACCCCATTTCACTACTAAATATGACCAACAACACGAAACATCACTTGTTTTCTTAAGAGTGTGGTATCTAATATCAAGTCATCTGGTTGTATGTGAGTGATCTGCATCTTTGATATCTTTCATTATATGAAGTCTGTCTCAGGCTTTGTTGTCTATGACATTTCCCCTTGAGAGATGTTGTCCAGCCATTTTTAGGATCAATGCAAGGTCATGTGTATATTGTGTTCTTTTATTTTCCATACAGTATAGCAAGCTTGTATTGGTGATAAAAAGGAGTTAACAGAAAAAGTGTCTTTCCAAATGGTATGCAACAACATTGTTATCATTAAATGCTGTTGACATGCTACTAATGTCTTTGTAAACCTTGTTAGCTGAGGCATAATTGGTCATTATGGGATTGATTCTCAAGCATTTACTGGACCTATATTTATCTGTTTCCTTTTTGAAGAGCGAGCTTGTTAAAACAAAATGTTAACAAATGCAGCCAACAAGAATAATATAACCTGATCAATTACTGTCCATGAAATTTAACCTTTCCTAAGTTTACTGTACAAGTGTAATATGTAATAGTATATATTGCACGAAATGTATTCCATGGTGGAAATAGTTTTAACTTTTAAAATGCTTCAAGATAAACATTGATATGTTTATTTCATACACTTAGAAAAGGTTAATGGATAAACACAGAATTATACATCCTTAAGCTTTAGAGGAAAATTGGAAATGGAAGTAATATCTCTTTTACCTGCCTAAAGACATTCAATCTTTAAGGAATTAAATAAACTGAAAATTGGCAATGAATCTTTCTGAAAGAAATTACTTTTTTGCTTCCTGATACTTTGCATTTGGCATATCAGTAAGCAAGACAATAAAAAAAACCATTTGAAACTGGATGGTCAACTGAAACTTTGTGACAAACAAATGCAGTGAAAAAAGACCTTATGACTACATATATGGCAATGTGAAATACAAAACATCCCACATTGTTTGACAATGTAGACCCTCTCATAGTCACCATAAAGTGGAGCCATGATGCACTAACAGTTCTCTCAAGCTATGAGATATTAACAATCTTGTAGGATTCACTGAATATTTTTTCAAATCTTGATTATTTCAAGTACAGTTATAATTATCTAGACAAAAGGCAAATAAAGATGCCAAGGTTTCTGCTGCCTTCTCATGTTTTGCTCAACCTTTCATCTAATGATTCTTGATAATTTCATTAGCCTGTAAAACGAAAGTTTGCCCCCAGGAAATAACCATCAAAGCCTTTGCTCTACATCTTAAAATCTTGCAACCAAATATACCATATCAGAAGGTAAGGAAAATCTTCAAGATATGACACAATAATGAATCTCAATTAAATCACTTGATTGCTTTCATCAGTCTCCAATTAAAGGTTTTAGTGGAATATCATTAAGAGTACTACATGCTGTTGAATCTTGATTAGAGATGATTGTTGTGAGAGGGTTGACGTTTCTTTAATCCTGTGTGTTTATATCTTTGATGAAACAACTCATTTTTTTGGGTTGGTTCAGTGAAATATGATATACTATTCACTTTGATGTGAATCCAAAATTAATGTGTTGTTGTGCCAAGAGCAGAAGCAACCACATAATAGCTAGTATTGGTTGTTGTGTACTTACATACATGGTTTTTGGTTATTTATTTGCTTTTAAGAAGTATAGCTTCTTTTTTTAGGATAGATACAGAAGGTCACATTCTTTAATTGACCTTCATAATTGACATTTCTTATACTTTCATTCCTACAAACATTAAAATGTAGTTTAAGGCTACAAATTCTGCTTTTACAATTTATCTTTTTTGATCTCTATCCATTTACATTTTTGAGATAAAATAATTACCTTATGGGTGTTACATAATTCATCTCATCTAGGGTTTATAATTCCTGACAATAGCTAATGTTTGGTGTTTCAAAATGTCAACACTAATAATATTTGACCACACAGCATAAGTTTCATAACATTTTTCATTATCAACAACACTACATGGGAACAAGTTACACGTGTTGACATTAATATAACTCCACAAAAACGCTTCCTAATCGGTATCCTAAGTGAGGAAAGGTTTCTAATGTCTACTTGATAAAGATGGATTCACAATACAATCATTTCTTACAGAATATTTCTTTTTCAGCATTCTTGTTTGTTACAAAATAAAAGAATGACAAGCCTAAATAAATATGCTTTTCCTTTCCCATAACATGTCTTTCATTGTGTGCTTGAAGCTATATGTGATAAAAGCTACTGAAAGAGCAAAACATTTCCTTTAAGTCTGGGGTCACATCAAGGGATGTTGACATAATCGATTTTTGTCTTCCAACTTTAGAACAATCTGTCATTTACGACAAACGTCAATAGTATAAACCTACTTGTCAATAAATCCTTGATGCAATGCTAACATAATTATTAAAATTAATGTCATCTATAAATTAAAAAGTTGTTGAACTGCTGATAAGTCTTGTACAATCGTTTGAAAGTTGAGCAACAAAAAGCAATAGTGTAAACAGACCATTACTTTTCAGGTTTTAATCCTCTACAAACACAAACAATATTTATATGTAAATGAAGAGAAAAACTTCACTGATTTGCCCTTTTTGTGAATAGATTAATTAGCGGACACTATCAGTATCAGATAATTAATTTTATTTAAAACCGAGTCAGTAAAGTTGCTGATGAATATATCACTTTAGTGACATTCAGTCTAAGATGTGAGAAACCAATAATTCCTTCTCTAAATACAAAACTTGGCGTAAGCGCAGAGGTTTTTCTATATCAACAGCTTCAAGGATGCAAAGGAAATCAATAGAAAGAATATCATTTTAAAGGGGAATAATAAAAATTTAGAGGCAACCGTTCCCATGATAGACAGACCTACCTAATATCAAATAAGAATTCTACATTCAAATTGATAGCTTACATACATAAATCTTTGGGATATTTTGGATTGTAGGACACTATGGATCATATCATCATTTTGTTTTCTTTGTATAAATTATTGTGAGGGAGTTTAATCCTACCTGCTGTCTCTCCTAAGCAAATCAGTAGCAGAACCAATGTCATCATGAGACGCTTCTGCCCACATCATCATCCATCTCTTGTATAAAATCCTTTTGCAACTTGCACATGGGGATTTTTTAGCCTCATGCTGTACAGCAGTAGCTATAGCTGCAGCACCAACATCAAAATTAGAATGGGCACGTACTGGTGAAACATCATCTATCCAAGGGATTCTTGACTCTGGTGTTGGAAGATTGATGGAACGTCTTGGTTTATAAAATCCTGGACTTGTTGTTGCATTCCCTTCATCTATGCTGTGACTTCTAAATGGTTGGCTGTGACTTTCTACATGAGACAAGTCTTCAGCTAACTTTAAAAATTGTCTAGAAAAGGGAAGAACTTGGAGTATGTCACATTGAATTCCTACATGTCGTTGCCAAGGAAACTTTGCACTTCCTCTTGGTCCAGATATATCAAAAACTGGAAAAGATGTCTCTGTATATCCAATATTGATCCTTGATTCTGCTCTCTGTTGTTCTAATTTTTTCAAATTATATGAATCACCATCTGACTTTCTCCTATATTCTGGACTTAACCTTCCTTTCACAATGATTAGTTCGTTTGCATGTTTTTCTTGTAAAACATTTTCACTTTTGCTTTGTTGAGAGAGTCTTTCTGAGCTGTGTCTAAAGGCTGATTGCACTGTCAAGGTGGCAGTGGATGATGATTGGCTATTGTTTGAAGATTTAGGGTCATATGTATAGAGGGGTATTATTGGAAGGGTTAGCTCTGTACTTTTGCGACGATAGAGCTGGTTTTCGATTGGTACTTTATATGTTATTGGTGTCTGATCAGAGTTTCTTCTGGCAGTTGGCGAACCCACAGGACTTTTCAAACCACCCCCTGTCCCTGAATTTCCACTCATAGTCACTGTTATATTAGGGATAGTTCCTGGGATACCAACACATGCATCACTCTCAGGAAATCTCCTTGCATTCGGATGTCTATCCCTCAGTCTTGACACTTGGTCAGCTGTCAGCCCTAAAAGTATAAAGAAAAATAATTAACATAAGGATGTCTTTGCTCCATTTCCAGGCAGATCTGAATCAAAAGAAATCATACAGGTCTCCATTAAAAATCCACTGTCCCATATTTTGAATCCATTGTTCCAGCCTTTATCCACTTTTGTATACCTGGGACCATAGGTAAAAAAAAACACCGAACCAAACAGACCCCTGAAAATGAGAATCTAGGGTTCCCCTTTGGTCATCTGGTGGCCCGGGACCAGAAAGCAACATTTCATGTTGACCTCTGCTATGTCTTTTTAATGATATGTCAGAGTTTCGAACACTTCAACATAAAAAATTCCTCTGATTGTGCCTTTACAACAATTTAATAACAATGAACAGATCAATTTCTTGATCTTTCTAGCACTAATTAACTTCATCACCTTTCATTGTCTTTCAAATTGGCAAAAGAATGAAAGTTAACCTTAAAAAATATCCTTTTATTGGTAAATCCTGTAATATGAATAATAATTATAGATATGTCTCTTTTCTTTATACATGTTCAATGCTTATTTATCATATACCTGCATTATTTTCTGCAAGTAGTATTAAAGTAATTTTGATTGCTAATTATTGTAATAAGCTTTCGTGCAGTAATACAAGTAGACAAATTATTGATAATGCATGCTGAACATTTGTGCTTAAAAAGAACCCTATACCACAAACAAAATGTTCAGATGTAGTCCATAGAGAACTGTACTACATATCAACTGTCTACTATTATAGATAATGTCACGAGTATTGCTTATAAATTATTCACACATCATAACTAGTACATTAGCCTTTGAAAGGGCATGATGTGGTTAAGCAATTAAGAATGCCCTTTTTCATACAAATAAATGTCTTTATGTAACAATACAAATAAGATAGAAAGAGGATCAAGAACTAGCTGGATTGTTTGACATTTGACAAGATGTCTTTTGTTCAAAAGAACTATGATGTTATAATTAATGATTCAATCAGTAGGGAGGGATGAGTATGAACACCAGCAATTAACAGATGCTAATAGACAAAATCAACAGAATGTACAAGTTTATCTAGCACTTCTAAGAAAAAATTGTCACTGACAATACAAGGCAATTTGAAGATGACCTATATAGAGGGTCCCCAGGTATCTTATCTCTCAACCCCTTTGGGCCATATATCATATCTTGTGTGAGTGATTAATCATTTTTCATCCCAAAAATCCTTTCATACTTCAGATATACACTTCAAAATAAATTGTAATAAAAATAACCTCAACATTCATAAAGGGTATGGCTCTATAAGATGAAAGGGAGGGGGGGTTGAAGAAGAAACATATGGATAAATATCAGGAGCTAGGGATAGTCTATATCTGTTGTACAGCTGTCTTCTACCTTTAAACTGAATAATGAGAAATCGCATTGTGGCCATTTATTTTGCTCAAAATATACATTCTCCAGGGAATGGCAAATTATTGTAGGTTCTCCAATTAGGGCAATTAAAAACCATCAATTGCTTGACTTGGGAATTGAAGAGTTAGCTGCATGAACTGGTCATGGCTTTTCTTTGGAGTATTGCTATACTAATATAATATCTTAAACATTTGTCACAAAATTTCTATTATAACTGTATGCACATAATATTGTGCTCCACTTGAAGGGTAATATTACTATCACTATAGTGTTGTTTGTAATATCTACTGGTACAATGACATCAACTTTAATTTAATGGTGCCAATACATCACTACATGTAATTAGTGTTGCTCTTTTTCATTTATAGTGACAATGAGTAGAATATAGCTGCACAAAATAGTGATATTTTGGTGCTACTTAATCTACTACTGATGTCATTTTACCTCCAAAAACATCATATTTTTGTCAAACAGGGCAATCTTGTATTTGTGCGTGGACAAGGAGCTCACATCTAGCTTTCTAAATATGACATGCAAAGTGACAATAAGCCAGGATAATTCTAATGCATGAGCCTAGAAACCCTGCATAATGAACAAAAAGCTTTATATTGCTTATGATAAATATATTTCAATATGATCAAATTACCTTGGATTAGACAAGTTAAAACATATTGAAAAGGGCATTCACTAAAGAAAGGCTGTCCAATTATAGAAATTGATCTAACAAACAACTGCAAAAGACTCCCAAGATAATTCAAACCCAAAGTTGTGCCACTTTCTACACAGGAAATATCAATGAATTGAAAACAAGGAATCTTAGCAATTTAAGGACTATTTTTGAAGAAGTTTTAACTCTTTAAGGCACCGAAATATGTTGAACTTTGTTACCAACAATTTAGTTTTTTTTAAATTGATGTTTATCTTGTATTTTGAATACTCATTTTTGACCAATTAAAGTATACAATTATATGGCTCCAGCACTTCATTATGTACATCTCTATATCAATGAAAGGTAATTCTCCTGTGTACTAAGTATCAAAAAAATTCACACAAATTGACATATTAAAAAACCCACTTTTTTACAATTTTGAATCAGCTCCTTCCATTTTCAAGATATCAAAATACAAAAATAATCATTATTATTAGAGCATGTTTATAGCTTCAAAATCGTAATTTTATATCTTAAGCTTCTCTTCATTACTCTCTTTTCTTTCAACAGCTAATCCAATCAATATGAGTAACAGTGTCAGACTCTTGAAAAAGATATCATTGATACAGACAAATTGCTTTAAGGGGGCGGATGATGG
>JAVSBT010201423.1:0-13507 GCA_033118115.1 Pharyngocirrus eroticus | reverse complement strand
ATCAGGCTTTACAATGATACTTTCAAATTTTGTAGACCCCTTCGGTACATTAAACTCCTTAACTAGAGCACTTTTTTAGGTTTGGCCACTGTACTATAGTAAATGGTTTAGGGTGTTGTTGCTTGAATTTATTTGAAAGCATGTAAAAGAACACTTGTCATCTTTTGCGAAGAGCAGCTGTGATAGCGGCTAGCTGAGTTAGACTTCTAGCTAGTAAAATGGATGAATATCTGTATATAGGAAAGATAAATGTATGACTGGCAGAAGGCCCTGTGAAAGACCAGCTATAACTGAATGGATCACCCTCATTAAATAACAAAAACAAACAAAGTGAGATTTTTCTTAGGTGATGCAAGATCTTACTGTGTAGTGGAGACACTTCCAAATATTGGTAGACTTCTAAAACTAAAGACTTTTTCATTTTGTTTAACACAGGCTTTGAATATCACCACACATGTACTCAAGAAAGGAGGAACATTTGTTGCAAAGGTATCATTTGAAAAATTCTTAGATTTGATTATTACCATTTGGAAATAAAACAAAAAGTTAATTTGAATTGCATTTCCTGCAAGGCTTAGTGTTGAAATAATTACAATACAATGTACCACTCATTTCTCTTCAAGATATTCAGAGGGAAGGATGTAAGTCTTTTATACTCTCAATTGAAGATATTTTTCCCATTAGTCACTATTGCCAAACCAAGAAGCAGTCGGAACTCAAGTATAGGTATGTTAATTGTGACTTCTTTGACAAATGATCAAACAAAATATGTGATTTATGAAATAATTCCTCGTGGGAAATTCTAAATTTTGGGGATTATTTTTTAAAGTGAGATCCTGTGAAAAAATTCTTTTTCAATTTTGATTAAATTATAAAGTCTTGTGGGGATAGTCCTCAAATAGTTTGAGGTGTCAAATACAAAGTTGAAACTGTAATTTTATACATTATCTGACAGTGTGTCAATGGTTTGTTAAGCAAGTTTTATCATTTTTATTTTTCATAGAAGCATTTGTAGTCTGTCAAAACTATGCTCCTCCTGATGGCTACACCCCAAACATGTCCAATCCACTTCTAGATCATCACTACGGTAACATTTTCATTATTCTATCCTGAGATTATGCTTGAGATCATATAACTATATCATAAAGTTTTACATTAAAAATATATTTTCACCCTTACAGTCTACACTCTTAATGTCTTTACCACAATATCAAATAACATTGCAGTGAATGGGAATGAGCGTGTAGCCGGAGGCTGTCCAGCGGGCAATAATAGCTAGTTAGGTCGTTCTGTCAAAGTATTCTCTAAACAACCATTATCTTCCATGCTAAACCACGGAAGATAAATTATAGTAAAAGTGGTTAAATTATGAAAATAATTGCGGAATAGACATTATAGATAAAGCAATGTGTAGCAATATGTAATACAAGACTTTTTTAAAGAAAAAACATTCTGATCGAACATAAATTTAAAACACGTCTATCATAACGATAATAGGTCAATTTTATATGTTATCTTTGCAAAATAGTGTGGCTTGAAACTAGACCACCAGATGGCGAGACAATCACCAGCTACACGCTCATTCTGGTATGAGAGACCAGGTCAAAGACATTTAGAGTATGAACTGATTACTTAATCTGAAGTTTCATTTTGTTCTTTTGATTGTTTTTCCAGATGTTGATTTTAACAATCTCGAAGGACCCAACAGAATTATAGTTCCTTTCTTGGCTTGTGGGGATTTGAGTGCATACGACTCTGATAAAACTTACCCATTACAGGTGAGCCAAAAAGTTTGAAATTAATCTCACTAAAAGTAAAGACTCATTTTGTAGTTCAAGAACGTGAAGTGGAAAGTGTTTGCACAGTTACTGTAAGCCCCTTATTTCACTGTCATAATAAACAGAGATAAGTGTTTGGGAATTCAAGCTGCAGAATACTGGGCAGTTGGAATCAGATTTAGATTTACTTGAGGGGACAGCACTTTTCATCTCCACTGGAAAAAAAATGATTAAGCTGCAGATGAAAATATATTGCCCATTTGGGATTTTTTTCTGTTTTCAGCACAATTTTATTGAAATTTAATAAAGCAAATTGTGAATAACAACATTTGATTGATTTTCTCTTTTAGCTTGAGGCTGGAAAAGAATACAAGTATCACCAACCCACTCAGTCCCCAATTAACCCTCCCTACAAGGCAGCATGTGACCTCAAAAAGAAAGACCAACTCTCAAAAGAACAAACGATTTCAAAGCACCATCAAGATGACGGAGACACTTTACCTCAAGGTTTAAGTAAAAAAAAAAAGACATTGCATTCCCAAGATGAGGTTCCAGTTGGAGATTTACAATTACAAAGTGAGGAGGCATAACATTGATTGGGAAGGCTGTATTTTGTATTTATCAATACAAAAACTAGATGGATCTTGAGGAGAATTATTTTTTATGTAAATTAAAGAAATACAATGTAAATATTAAACCTGTAAATGATAATAAAAATGAGAAAACAAACACAATGGTATTATTCATTTGAAAGGTTGCATTTCTGATATGAATACAGTCACATTATGAAATACATCATCCAAGTTAACCAACAAAAAACAAGCCTATATTAAAAGGTTTTTTCTCTTGTGATTTCTCTGTATTTGATTATATACTTTTCTCTGCTAGTAATATACATAATTATACATTTACGTCACTGGAATTTGGTTTTGCTTTTCAGAAACTATTGACTTCCTAGTAAAATGTCAACTTTGACAAGGCGTTCTACCAATTATATACTGTCTGGTTCTACAGTATATAATATTCTGCAAATTTGTCTAATATAAAAAAGGATGATGAATTTTCACCCCTGTCCTCATCGTTCCTTACTTTCATTTTACTATTACCAAAGACATTTCCTCTAAAGGATGACTAAACAGAGAACCAAAATGATTATATAACAGCACCAGGCAGGTAAGACGGGTAACATTTCATCATATTTTCAGCAAGGCATTAATAATCTTTGGTATTCACAGGATAACCTCTCCCAGCTGTACTGCATTGGATCAACCTGAAAACAAATAACACTAACATCACAATTATGCACAAACTTTTGCAAACTAATGCATCCCCATTCCTATTTTGAACATGTTTTTACTGATTTTATCATTACAAGTTTTTTTTTCTTCTAGGAATCTACTATCAAATCATGTCTGGTGCATGCTAACAAAAAATATAAAACTCTGTACCTGTATTTTCTCTCTTTGGGCTACAGCAGGATATTTGCAAAAATGTTTTAGTTTCTTGACTAGCTGAGCTGGAGTATTGTACAAATATTGTCCTGGAAGAAAATAACATAATTTTTGTTACTAACTTCTGAATTGATAGAGAATCTTAAATATCAAAAAAGATAGAATACTGTAACATACTGGAGTGGAAAAAAAAATGGGTATGAATCTACAATGTTGAATTGAAAACTTTTCATTTGTAATGTACAACAATACCATGTGTGTTTGTTTTAAATGAAGTTCTTACCACAAAATATTTCTGGATAAACTAAATCATTAGGGCACAGAGGATAACAGCCAAAGTAAACAGCTTCCAGCCTTATTCAGAGAAAAAAGAAATATAGGATCGATTTCAAATGACGGAGTGTATTGCTGTAAAAATATTGAAATATAGTAGAACAATAACTAGGAAAAAGCATGTTGCTTGATTTGTAAGATTGTCCCAAACAAGTTAAAACAACATGTAATTGTCATGAAAACAAATCAAGCAACATCATTTTCCGAGTTATTGTTCTACTATATTTCTATAAATTTTCTGTTGTCAATGGATATTTTCATTGACTTCTCACTTAATACTACAATGATTCACCCATTTTTCAAAGCACATTGACTGTATTTACTGTCATTAAAATCGATTGAAATTCCATTGAAAATCAATTACTTACATTGCCACACCAAAAAATTCATGCTTGGCCGTCGATACAACTACATCCGCATCTTGTAGTATTCTGTTATAATCTCTTTTACTACTTTGATAACCCCAATGAAGAATTGAATCTGATAGTCTTATCTTTGCCTCTTGAAAAATATCTAAAACAATTGATATACGAGGGTGAGTCAAAAAGTTCTCCGAAAAACAGCCTAAAATGTTTATGCTGTTTGTCTGAGAACTTTTTGACTCCCTTGTGTAGGTGTAAGTCTTTTAATTCATATTCAATATCTGTAATATTCAACCATGTGATTAGAGTAGACCCCTTCCACACATTTCTTTGACATGGTACTCTTTTAATCTGTATCTATTTGTTTACAGAAGCAATATCCATTTGTAAACATGCAAATGACACATGCATCAACAATTACCTGGTACATCTGTGTATGTCTCCCCTAGCACTGATAGTCTGAACTTATAACCTTGATCTTGAAGTGTAAACATGGCATTGAAAAGGGTAGTGGGGTCCTTATCATGTTCCCTGTAAAAAAAAATGATTTTGATGGATTTTTAAACTTAAACTATTCAATAAAGCTGATCAGATCTATATGGAATTTATCTGAATACTATTCCATTAATTTTCAGTGCAGCAGTAGTAAGCTAAGTTTCCTAGTGTCCTGATTTTTCAAATGTAATCTCAACAATAAAGCTGTGCACAATGTCTAAACATTCCCAATGAAATAATGTTAGGCTATCAACATTTCTATACAGTTTGAAATTAAGTTCAGAAGTGTGAAAAATCTTGAGAATTACCATCATTGCATAGGTATGATAATGAACTGTCTTAAATCTGCTGCATACATACCATCTATGCGGCCAAACAATATGTAGACAATTTTCACCATCCTTCGGAATACAACTTTGCATTGTATGTGTTTTTTCAACCTCCCGATCATTACATAAAGTCCTCATTTTGTCATTCAAATCTTCAAATTTAGAAATCCCTTCACCTTTTCCATGAATGTCACCACTAGGAGTCTCAGAGTGCGGTTTTAGACTAGAAACACAACCATAAGTCACCTTTTTTTGTTGTCCGCTTACGCTGGAACATTCTTGAGTTTCCTTTCCTTGGCTGTCATCAGTATGATCAGTTCTAAGACTGTAATTTTCCATGCAAGATTCTTCTTGATTATGTAAGTCTTTATCACAATCTGTTGTTCCATGTTCTGCCTCTGGGTGGCAAATACCAACTGTTTTGGGGGGAAACTTTATAGGGAAATGCAAAACTTTACACTTAGGTTTAATTTTTTCCACCAGACCTTTGGGTCTGAAATCAGGGATAATTTTCATGAAAGAATTGATAGCATTGAGAAATGAGTCCTGGTTGTATTTTGAATTGAATACAATCACATCTGCAACTAAACTGAAAAAGAGGAATAGGAATATATCAAATATTAATTTATCTATTTATTAATATAATTATTACATAATTCAAATATCCACACATTACTAAATGCTTCACTCAAATATTTTGTCTTGGATCAAAAGCATTTGATAATAAGTTGATTTTTAATCAACTATTAGGGAATTTCTCATTCCTTTCGTTAACATGGCCATATCATATGGGCCACAGGAAGTGCTTTATTCAGTACATTAAAAACATTCCGTGGTCACTTTCAATCAGAAGTTGAATACCTCTGGATGCATTTGATATTATTCCAAAATGTGATAAAAATGGAACATTGCTTTTTTCCATGGATTTTTTCTCACCATGATAATATCTGGTTGTATCCATATTGAAAATCTCTTTCCTGCTGTTTCCTCACTGGGTACACTAATTGATTTTCATGGAAATACAAAATTTTATGTAAATGGCCCAAGTCAGGCCTCAGAGCAACAAGTTCAGCAAGACAAAGAACAGAACTGCAGAACAATACCCTACAAATAAAAAAAACATTTTTAACAAAACTGATTGTAACATTTTTATTCATTCATCTTTGGGAATGCAAAATGTAATCACCCTGTAAATGTCAACTCTTAGTTGTAATCTTAGTAAAGAATCTATCAGAATCTGATTGTTAACCTGTAATATTTATCTTGCGGTATTGCCGATGCAAAGTGGAGTGCTGATGTCCTTGCTCTCCAATGCCATTTTTTAGCTGGTAGTGTGAAGACTTCAGAATCAGGAATTTGTTCTGCAAGCAAATCAATCAGCTGTTTGTGGGATCCACCATAAAAAGGTTCAATAAGTAAGACTTTACTTCCATTTTTTGTTTCTTTACCATCTCCAACTTCCATGTTATCACTTTTGGTGTATCTGCAATAGATACAAATATAACAAATCATCTCAGTTTCATTTCATAGTAACTTGTAAGGGGAAATTCTAAAATATATAGAGAAAAGAACTTATTGCACTTTATACAAAAAAAAACAAGGGGTTAATATTTTTTCAATGATACATTAATTCTTCTTGAAGTACTAACACTTTTTCATAAAACAGTAATATTTGGGAGAATTATGTTAGCATCAAAAAGGAGATCCACACTAACATTTGTTTAGATGTTTTAACGTTTATAGGATTTTGATTCTGTTGCTTTCAAAACTTCAGCTATAAGACAACACAGGAGTGTATCCACTGTGTTATCCATGCTGTGAAATCAATATATTGATGATTATGATATACAATGTCATGCAGCTGAAGTCAATCCATACTGCCTTCACTACTATTCTAAATCTAGGTCACATTCTATATATAGCCTCAGCTTGCTACAGGATGGGATATCCCCTTATCTAGTAGAACAACATACCAGACAAAAACAAAATGGATAGACCAGATTGATTTTTCTACACATTATTCAACAGTAATGGTAAGCATTGACTGAATAGCTATCTAGATTTATTACACCATTGTAGTATGTGAATTTGAGTTACAATCAGCATTCATAGTCTAGCATTACTGGTATCCAACAGATATGTATACTTGACATTTTCATTGTTATGATCAATGGAGTCCCATACAATTTCAATCAGACCATCATCATCATGGTAAAACAATGTGCCCAGCTGATGCACTTAATCATGGGGCTGTGTGTAGCTCTGATTCACTGAAATATCTCTTGCATCAGAATTCAAACCAGGACCAGGTTGGGTTTTCAAGCTATATTCTGACCTGTCTTTTCACATGAAAACAAATTTAATTGAAAATTTCTAAAGAGTTTTCAATAGATACTTTGTAAAATTAACTCTATGCCTTAGGCTTCTCCTATTCAACAGCTGGGTCACAGTTCAAATCACTTTGGCAAAATATATAGAGTTTACTCAAATACCTAACATAAAAATGGTACACATACTGCATTTTTTCATCTGGTACTACAAAAATGATCATTTTCTTATGATGTAAATAGGGATTAAAGTAAAAACATGCAAAAAAAAACCTGTCCCCACCTAGTGACTAAAAAGGTAAAACCCAACTCAAGTCATGTTAAATGTGATCTAATATTTATGAGATATAGTTATAGTGACATAATTAGTTTTGATTTTCACTATTTTTTCTTCCTTTCAGCAACGTCCAGTATTCATATCCTAGTCAATCAGCCATCAAGTGCCAAAACCTGCTGACCATGGAAAAATCAAAGTCCTTAGATACACTGTATTTTGTGGGTGAATTAACAGAGACCCATCTTAGCTGTCCGATATGTTTGGAAATCTTCAAAGATCCAAAAATTCTGCCCTGCTCTCATACCTTTTGTCTTCCCTGTTTGAAAAGTCTAGCTGGACAACACACAAACCCAGGAGACAAGTTCCAGTGTCCAAGCTGTCGCAATGAAGTGGATGTACCAGAAGGTGGACTACAAGCCCTCACCAATAACAGGGAAATTAAGAATATTTCAGAAGATGTTGGGGCTTACAGAGAAAAGAAATCATCCAGAGAACAGAAATGTGTCCAACATGAAGACATGAATTATGTCATGTACTGTAACCAATGTTCTGTATGTGTTTGTTTGTCCTGTATATCACATGAGCACAGCGGCCATGCTTTTCAGATGCTAGAAGAAGCAAGGGTTAATGTTGAGCAAGATATGAAAAGAAAACTACAGGATATTAAAACAGGAACTTTGGAAACTTTAAATGAGTTCCATAACACAGTTGCAGATGAAATTAAAAAGTATGAAAAAGACGAAGTAGAAATTTGTGACAAAATTAAAGAAAGGGCTATCTTTTTACATGCTCTGATTGATGAATTTGAAAGTTATGCTTCCAGAGAAGTACATGAGATATTTTCACAACAATCTAAATCCTGCAGAGAGTGCAAAGACTATGCAAACACACATTTAGCAACAGTACATTCAGTCATAAACCATGCTCAAAATGTATGCAAACAAGAAACTGATACAGGATTTCTGTTTCAAGCAAAAGATAGCAACAGCCAGCTTGATAAAGTGTTGGATACCCCATTAGATTTAAACATACCAATAAGAAGTGAACCAGTTCTATTTGACCATACCCAGCAAGGGGATAGTAGGGACAAAGTCAAGGAAATGTTTGGGACGGTCTCTATTTACAAAGAGCCGGAACCAGAACCAGAACCAGAACCAGAACCAGAGCCAGAGCCAGAGCCAGAATCAGAACCAGAATCAGACATTGAACCGATCATAGTAGCTGAACCTGAAGGAGACACTAAAGTTCCTTTGGAGTCTGCAGAAGACACAGTGGCTGTTGCAGCAGCAATAGATGACCACCAAAGTATAGTTGAAAATAAAGGTCCCACTGATACTTATGGCGACCCAGATAATATAGCTGGAGCTACTGCTGCTAGTGAAGAGGTTGAAGAAGCAGATGACACTGGGCCAAGTATTATCATTGGTGCACCTCAGATGATTATCAATTACCCCCCAGAATCAGACAAGTACTTCTCAGTATCTGGGCTTACATCTACCCCTCAGGGTTGTCTTGTGCTAGTCAACAATAACACTCTCAAAATCTCACAATTCAGAGATCGGACAATCATCAAAAATAAAACGCAAGCTCCTGTTAGATCTGTATGCATCGATTCAATCGGAGAAACCATCTATGGGGTTGAAAGTGGGAACAAGAAATTGTATTCATTCAATGCACGTAATGGTACCATTCAAAAAAGAGAAAGTCTTAATGTTCAAGATCCATGGGGTATTGCCATAGATAAAGAAAACAACATCTACATCGCTTTTAGGAAAGGCAAGAAAATTCAAAGAAGAAAGAATGGAGAAACCTCATTTGAACTGTTTATTAACTGTGTAGGAGAACCTCATAATTTGAGCTGTACAGAAAGGGGTGAGGTTGTAGTTGCAGAATGGTTACCGCAAAAGAAAATATGGTGGGTCAACAAGTATGGAGAGGATGGTAATTCTCTCTGGAGTTGTGAGACTGATATATCAACAGACCATTGGTTCATTGTTGATATTGCATGTGATAAAAGTGGGGCAGTATTTGTGACTGACAGGGAAAGTCACCGTATTCTTCAGGTGTCATCAAAAGGAGAATTTCAAGGTTGTGTCGCTCAGAAACAAGATGGCATTGAATTGCCAACAGCTATCACAGTCACAGACAAAAATGAATTGATAGTAGCTTGTTATGAGCGCTCCAGACCAAAATTATTGATATTCTAATTGGCATCAGATGTTCCTTCCACCTTTTATATTAAACCTTTAGTCATATTGCTGAACAATTTTCAAATGTTCTACTTATATCAACTGTGCCTTTGATAAGGAACTTGTAGAAAATCTACAATACAATAAAGCATAGACATTGAAGGCATTTTCTATTTCATTCAATCTTGGGACACAAGTCATATTCCCATCAATCAAGAATATCATAATATTTGAAAAGTACATGTATGTGAAATTTTCAAAGTCAATTATTGCAAAGCTTTGTCTACTATGCCAAAGAGTGCTAATAATTATATTTTCTAGTATATTTATTCATAGGTTTTATTTTCTAACAAGTATTGAGAAACCACTGTCATATTTCTATATTGTTCTAACAATCTCTTCATTTTCAAGATAAAATATATATGGTTTAATTGGTTTTATCAAAAAGGATTTTTTTGTAGCCAATCCTTTTTTTACATACAGCTAAATATACTTATAAATGGGGAAAATGTGTAATAAATACCTACTTATTTTTGTTTGTATTAGTTGATATGAATTAAAAACATTTTCAATAGCAATGAATATATATTTGCTGCATAAACTGGCTTTTCTAGAATATCTTCTCGTTTGATTTTCTTCATATATGTACTAATAAAGTATTACTAGTACCAGCAAAGCAGTAATGACACTGCTAAATGGTGTCAATATAAAAATTAGTTCTTCCCTTTCTTGCAGTTGCACGTACCAAATTTGAACCCTTACTTAAGTTATCAATTATTCTCATAATCTGACATAACCATCAATATCCCATTTATACATGTATATATTTTTAATAGTATTGGATTCTTATCACTAGATGACTATCACATTTGTTTATTTTAGATGAATATTTCAATCTTTCAGGTAGGATAAAACAAATAAATCCTGATATGCAACATTTCAAAATATAACTTATTTATCATGTCATGGGTCATGGATAAAACAACTTGTAGCATTTCTAAAGAGGCCCCTTCTAAGTTATATGTTGAAGTTCTCGCCAATACAAAAATACTTTCCCTATTATATATTACACCACTTTGAAATGCACTAAGATTGTACTAGCTATACTATAATATATTGCGTAATCATATACAATACATTATCATGTATAAAGCTGGACTTCAACCTTAGTTTCCGAAAAATGTCATCCATATGGAAGACAACTGTGTCTAAGTATATTGAATATGCTTAAGGCCAAAAAAGGGACACATAATTAACCTTGTTAGAGTTTGACTTGCCTTTAGGCTTTAGCAGCCGACAGCAGTCCCACATAAACACACACTCCTAAACATGTGAGTACACATTTGATAAGAAACAAAGGATGCAATTGGTCGATCTCGATTTTTTGTCCAATCGAATCTTTCGTAATATCATTTTGGTGTGACTTCCGGTTTGAAAGATAAACAGAGGCAGAAGTTGTTCTGTCAAGTTTAGAACTTATATCATAGGAATTGACATGAACAGGGCAAAGTTCAAGTGAAAAAAACAAGTTCAATGTATTTCAACATGGGAAACACAATCACAAAATGTCTGACTGCAGACTTTGCAATTCAGTGGGTGCTATTTGCCGTTGCTGCAGCATTGAAGACAGAAAAATTCTATGATCTTGCAGGTGCTTATTTTCGTGGGCTACTCCATTTGAAATATTTGACAAATGTCTCACCTGCTACTTGATGGTTATATCAAAAAATAAATTACCAAAATAACAATGTTTTTTTCTTATTTCTACAGGTTCAGGAACGTTTCTTTTCTTGGCTTACCAGAGTTTGAGATGGGGAGAAACTTATTTTTTGAGACAGAAAATACAGAGTGGGATGGTGATGATATGGGCTCTCAGGTCAGCTAGATTTTCTTCTCAGTTTGAAAAGTTGCAATACATTATACTATTAGTAGTACTTACATAATTGCGGAAATGTTGAATCAATAAACTTTGATAATTATTGGTACAAAATAAAATACAATAATGTATCAGACTTCAGTTTAGTTTTGAATTATATTTTTAACAAATGAATTTCAATTGATATCAAATGGTGTGCAGGCTTGGAACCTATCTTGTATCAAGAATAATGAAAGATGGAAAAGATACAAGATTCGATGCAGCTAAAAACAACCCTGCTTTATTTTTTGTTTATTGGACTATGCAAGGTATTCAAGAATTTTATGCAAATCGCATGCATGATAGAAGTAGTTGGTTTCTTCTTCTTTTTTTTTTGTCAGAGCAGAGCATGTATTGCTATGCCCACTCAACTAACAACTTATCAATACCCCCAGAAACTGTACAATTCTATTCTATCTTGACCCCATCTCTGTGGGACCAGACTTCCCCCCTTATAAAGTATAAACACAGGTTCTTTAGATATTTTACTTTTTAGCCATTTCCTTGATAATCATGATAATAAGTTCCTCTGGGATTTTAGTAAATGGATATATTAGCCAAATACTAGCAATGAAATAATGCTAGGCAAAATTGAAAAGACAAAATTGTTCTTCTCCTTTTTTTCTTTGGCACTTTTAAGTTTGTTTTTATTTTGATTCTTCTATGAATGTCAAAGTTACAAAGAAGTGTACAATCAGATACGGTAGCCTATCACTGATATAAAGTTAAAACACACCTTAATTTATTCCTTTTAAATTAATAGTTCTTTTTTTTTTTAAATATTTGCAATTGTAGATTAGGCCTCTATCTCTTTACCCGCATTCTTAAAGACGGTCATGATAAAAGGTTTAACAAAGTTAGAGATCACCCTGCAAAATTTTTCATTTACTGGACTATTCAAGGTAATGGGTTTTCTGTTTAAATTTTTGATTTACTTTTGTTTTATGTTTGGTGTTTGATGATTTGATACAGGGGTAAACTAAAGGTCATTCCTGTACGTCTGCTTCTTCCAAAGTCTGATTGTTTGTGTCCTGTTACATGATAATATAACTGTCTCAAAATAGTCAAAAATGCAAACAAAGAAAGTAGGTTGTAGATTTTAAAATATTGGACAATGGATCTAAAAATCATTTTTTACAGAACCCTGGAAAAAATCTTTGTTTACCCCTGGTTTAGTAGTTGTTGTTTAACAATCAGAAAGTTATTACACTATTGCATTCATTGATACTAATATTTGTTTTCCTGAATGATATTATATATTACTTAACATGAAATGGATGTTTTATAGTTGTGTGTATTGTCAAAAGTATTAGATTATGATTTAGAATAATCTCACAGATGCAAGTCTGTTTTTAAAGAATTCTCATAGCAATTAGTAAGTTTTATGATAACATTATACATGGTGAACATTGTGATAAATACTTTTTTTCAATGCAAATATTAGTTATCAAATAACGTTTCAACTTTAAAATGATGTCTTTTTTTGTCTTTTTCTGATGATGATAGGAGTATGGGTTTTCATGACTCTACTTCCAACTTTGATATTGAATTCAAAGAAACGTGACATGCCACTGTGTACCAGAGATCACCTAGGATGGGCAATGTGGATTAGTGGATTTGTCATTGAAGTCTTAGCAGATTATCAAAAATCAGCATTTAGAAATAATCCAAATAATGCGGTGAGTACAGAGATAATTTGTTTAAATTTTAATGATTATCTTTTGGGGTCAGTGCCTGATCTGATATGATGTATAATATTTTCATATTGATATCATCTGGTTACGATGTTTAGCTATAAGTGAGTAGTGGTCAATTTGAAGGTCCAGAAGCTTTCTATGAAGCTTGTATTGATCCATCCGCCTGTATCAAGCAGATAGAATACATTTTCTACTCAGAATATGTTAAGGTCTTTCAACAAGAAAGTATGATAAAATGCTATACAAAATTATCATATTAGGCCAAAAAAAAAAAGGCTTTTGTTTCCCATTTACGCGCGCGTCATTTTGAACCCCCACCCCCCGCGTCAAACTTGTATCAATACTTTTTAAACT
>JAVSBT010200978.1:0-13509 GCA_033118115.1 Pharyngocirrus eroticus | reverse complement strand
ATATGAATATAGCTTTCTTCAAAAGAAAATTGTGGCTGTTTGAAATGTCAAAAGTGGGCTGAAAATTGATAGTTTTCAAAATAGCCAGTTTTTTCAGTGACTTTTATCAGCAATTAGACCCTCATGACGCCTTAATATAATTGGTAGATGTTTCCAAGTGTAAAAGAACCCAATGTATAATGTATCCATTTAATGAAATATGAAATAAGATACCAATATCTATTATAATTTCATCATGATTTCCAATTTAGTAAATTGTTCTCATGTAGAATTATATGAACAAATCAATCAACAGGACTATTCTGCTACATCATGTTTTTTTCTGTCTAAGAAAACTATTTTCTTATGTGCCTGACACTTTTGAACTTTTAGAATGAAAACAAAATAATTATAAAATTATGAAAGCAATGTCGGATTAATTTCTTACGTCCAAAAGAAATATAATTGGTTTTTGTTAGTAGGAGTCATTTATTGACAGCATTCTAATATTCAATCAAAAAATCATCCTATAAAGATTCTGCTTGAAATATGTCATAGTTAGTCTAGACACACTTTTGATCCCAAGGGATTTAGTCAAAATCAGAAAAAAGGGTTTAAATCAATTCCAAAAGTGTGTCTGATCACAGCCTGTGTTGATTTTACAAAATAATTCTTAAATGAACTTGTATATTATTTTCAAGATATTTGCTTATATAATATATATTGAAAAAGGATTGTTTTACATGTAGTTGGTTTCTCTATCATAATTACAGTAAAATGTATCATGTTAAGAGAATTTCAACCAGAAGCGAATAAACTATTCACCACATTGCCTCTATACCCTAGATGTTGTAAAGCAATCAAAATAACAAAAGTGAATTAATGGAACCTGTTTGGGATTTAATAATAATGTGTCAAGGGAGATAAACAAGTTTTGAATATTTTACAGCAAATGCTGACCTCACAACATCAGTTCAATGGTCTTAATCCCTAAATTGACTCAATCGTAAAATAGTCATTAAAATAATCAGAGATAAAAGCTAGAAATGGTTGAAATTAGCAAAATCATCCTGTCAGCGTGTTTGAGTCTTGTAAATTTGTGTCTTGTTTATATTAGTAGTTGGCAATTGAATTTGTTTGATTTCATATTTTAACAAATACAGTAAAATCTGTCTATATTTCAGGTGATCATTGCATCAATTTGAGGACAGGATGTGGAGTAAAGGGTGACTGGGAAGCGATGTTCATATTACTTGATAAACATTCTATGGGGTTCCCTAGACAAAAAAAGGAAAAATACATTTACTTATTGTTTTAGTCTAAAGACTCTAGTATTTAATTCTATTATCTTTTAGTTGCTCTTAAAACTCCATCATTCATTCTGATAATTCCTACAAACATAACCCAATAAATGTAACTATTTCTGACAACTGTCATCTTAATAGTGAGAAACATTCATAATGTATATGGATTCCATAGATGATGGATTTCTATGAGATAATATCTTTTTCATTCTTACTCTTCCCTTACTTTCATTTCACTTTTTGGAAATGTAGATTTTTGGCTCCAGAGCCACCTAAATACAAGATGACATCCCCCAAATCTCGCTGCAAGCATACCATTTGGTGTATAAGTCTTGCTGTCTGAGATTTATGGTGACAGGTGTTGTCATGTAAGCAAGCACCATAAAGAATATTGTAAGGAAGACAAAAGTTTGGAAATGTATCATCCTATTGATAGAAAATACTCGTGCATGAGCAGGTGTCACCTGATATGAGCCTTTTCTTGTTTGACCTTACACAGCCTATTGACAATGTAAAAAAAGCAAAAAAGTTAACAAACACCAAACAAATTCATTTATTTTAGCATCAAATCAACTCCAAAAAAGGTCATGGTGATAAATGTATTTGCAAAAATTAGCAATTCTGAAAAACAAACAATCATTACCCTATTTAATATGATGTATATTCATCTGTGTTTTAAAATAATTAAATGAAATTAAACTATATATAAACACAATACTATTAAAGTCAACATAGGTTGGGTGTCTAGTTTGTCTTTGAGCTTTGCTATTTTCCATTATTTCTATTTTTATCTTTACTTTTATCATCTGGTTGGTTTTTTACGTTATGTAATTTTTTCCTGCACAGCATACAAAAATAACAGTGATCAAGTAGCTGAGAGGGCTATGAAAGCTATGTTGACTTTAATAGTATTGTGTTTATATATAGTTTAATTTCATTTAATTACCCTATTTGTTTATCACTATAACAGCCATGATTATTTTCAGAAAAAAACTAAGGGCAGGGGGCTAAAGGAAACCTGCTTGAAAAGAACGATGTTTTCTCTTTTTCAATACTTTGGGAATTAGATTTACATTCTAAAAGAATAGTTTTTGTTTTATTTGAACTTAAAGCATTTAGTTGGCACTGAGGCCAGTATTCATACTTTTTGTTGGCGGAAAGATTGTAGGATCGAGAGTTAGAAAAGAGATGTATGAAACCCCTATATAATTTTTAAGTCTTACTCCATATTGTGGACCCTTGTTACTAAATGTTCCCATGCATTATCACAAATTTGTTTGCTCTCACGTTTATAGACTTTGTAAATGATTAATTTGCTGCCACGACAATTCCCAAAGATGGAAAGCTCTTGTTTGTCAAAGTATATGTAAACATGGCATGGGTACATAAGTAAACACACTCCATCAAACTTGAAAAATTAATTATTTTCTAGGCATTTACCTCTGAGAGTCATGAAGATTTATCACATGAATATAAAAGCCTGTACAATACATAAAATACCAAAGATTGCTACATTCCTAGAAAAATGTGTAATATTTAGTGTTGTTAGTGATATTCAGTGGTGAAATGTTTAGTGTTGTTAGTGATATTCAGTGGTGAAATGAAATCAACACTATAGATTAAGCTTAAGTGGTACCAAAAATATCACAGTGTTGCTAATTTTCTTCTAAAAGATATACATTACTGGTGAAAAATAGCAACACTAAGTAGTGCTGTGTAAATTTAAATGTGACTAAATCTAGTGTTACCACTCAATATCACTACAACAATACTAATCATCATTAGTTTTTCTCAGAATGTATGCTTCTTCTGCAAAGACTAATAATGCTACAAAGGAATATATAGTTGCCATAAAAACTTTCTAAGCTACAATTTGATGTCACTAAAACTCCATGGAACTTGATTTAACATACTATAAAAAACAAACCCAAAAAACAATTATTTTTTAAAAAATTGATCTCCTTCTACAATTTTTAGGATATCAAAAAACAAAAGACATCATCATCTTTTAAAACATTCTCATAGCTAAAGTAAAGTGCTCATATGTATATTATAGATTGATATCTTTTTTTTAGATCTCAAATTTCTAATACACGAACTTGCCCTCAAAGAAGATATTATTCTAAAACAATAGAAGAAGTTCGTGCCATTTTTATCTTAAACAACTTTTTTTAAATTTTTGACTATTTTTGTGATTTTTATTTTGTAATTTCAAATTCAGTGATCAAGTTGTAGTCAATCAAGCCCATGGGCCAATTAATTGATGAAACTTTTAGACTAAGACCCCCCCCCCCCCTCCCCCCTACTAGTTGAAAAACATTCAAGGGGCTTTGATTTTTCAGTCTATGACAAGAATCATGGTAGGAAAAAGTCATATTCTGTGAAATTCTTTTCTTTTTCAAATATCATTTCAAGAAATTGTACATCCAACAACATGCCATGCTATCTACCAAATAAAATTATGATTATACGTTGTATCAGATCAATTTTATACCTTTTTACAATCAATTATTCACAAATTTATTGTTTGAAGTAATTTAAGAGAAACTCTTTATGCCTGTTAATCATAAAGCTTGACCTTATCCTTATCTAAATTTTCATCTTCTTCTTTTGCATATTCGCGTCAAAACAGTCATACATAGTATATAACTGTACTTTCGCTAAAATGCCTTTCATGGACATTTTGACCAAACTTTTCATCCTTAATCATAAACAAGGCCAGTCATTCAAAAACTGAGCAACTCAGTTGTTGGTTTTAGAAAGATGATCAAAGAATGGGTCTTGAATATCTCTGAATGAACACTCTCTATATCAACCTGAACGTCAACAAAGACTTTCAAGCAATTAATTAGACCAAGAACATTAGGAGGCAGATAATGGTATCTTTACTCAAGAAATTTAAGTTCTTTGATTACAGCTAATTACTGTAATACAATGAAAGGGAAATATTAAATCACAGTTCATGTAATTACAAATAGCAAGTTTTGAACTACTGTTATTTGGAAATACTGAAATTTTATGATAAGGCCACTCAAAATGGATAAGTTGGTTGATGGACTTTTTGGCATAAAATATTAGGTAGTCAGTCATCTCCACTCTGCCTTTTACATCTAAAGGATGCACAGGAGTGAGGTGTTTTGGTTTATATGGAGCATGCAGAAACATCTTATATTGTACAAATAACTTCTTTATAAATAAATCCTGAATGCAACATTTCAAATATTACTTATTTATCATCAGGATATTAAACCTATATTGCAAGTGTTTTGACAGAAAAAATCTGTCGACCTCATGAACACTATTTCTAACCAAAAAGCACATTTACAAACCTACAGTGTAGTTAGTTTCGTTGCCTTAATTTGACATAAAAGCAAAGTTTTGAAGAAGAAAAAAATATGACCAACTTATCAAATTGCAATGGCCTAACCTCAAACCTTGACACAGAAATGTTTACTTATCTACAAATTGAATTGGTACACTAAGATAGCCTAGGCTAAATAGGAAAAAAAATCACAGTTAATAAAAGCTAAGGTGTGTTTCAATCATGAATTTCAGTGATATGATATTTTTTTGAAATCATACAATTTTTCATAATTTTTTTTTGTTTACAACAAATACGAAATGAAATAATGTGACTCCAAAGTTTGGATTGTGCCAAAGCCTGATACCTTATCAATATGCCAAAATTAATGTCATTTCTTAGGAAAAGTTAACATCACATTAGAATTATCAATGCATACAGAAGATATGGATGAAAATCTTTGCAAACTATCTGAGAGATTTTGTAAAGCTTTAGCTTTCAAAAGAAATATTTAAAGATCATGACAAAAAGTCATTCAAAACCTTTTGTCTGCCAAGAAATGGCAAAATAAAAATTACAAATATTTGAATATGATTTTTACCCGCTTTATCAAAAGGATATTGAGAGAATGAGCAGGACATTGAGATTTTTTAATATTAATGATCAAACTTAAAATGTAGTTATTAAAATTAAAATAAATTGTATAGAATATAAAATCCACCAGGAAATGAACCTAAAACAACTCCAACTTGTGAACATTAAATAACATTGCTTATTATTATTATTATTATTATTATTATTATTATTATTATTATTATTATCAATAGATGAGATCTGATTTTTGAAAATGTATGAAATGCCATATGTTGAAAAGAGATTAAAAAAAGATATCACACTATATAAATCTCACCCATCATATCTCTGTTTTTCTGCAACAGCCAACCCAAAAATCAGAACAAGGAGTAAAACGTAGTCCATCTTCAAAGAATTGGACGTTCCCAATGCGCCAATTATTTCCAAATTATTTTCTCCACCTTACCTATCCCTACTTGATATGTTATCAACTCAAGGCATGAGAATGAGTAGAAAAATACTATTGAGAATTTTGATGTGAATATAGGGTCCTGTCTACAGCTGTGTAATTTGTTCTGATATCTGAGGACATCTATATCTGATTCCTGGTATTAGTTCACTGACACAATGTACTCTATATGCATGTAATGGTAGCTGTTGACATCAACCTAACTACAAAGTGATCAAATCTTTTTACACTAGGTTGTAACTTGTTCATAGAACAATATATAGAAAGATTACTTCAGGCTTATCATAGCATTAGTGAGCTATCTCATATTCTGAAGGATATATCCCCCCCTGCCCACATATTCAGTTATTCACAACATTTTTTTGTTAAAAAAGTATTTTTTGCTATTCAATGAATATTCACAGCTAAAGGATTGCATGCCAAAGTCTAGTATATCCCTATCCAAGTGCATGTAAGCATGGCTGTTGTTAGCCTCTCGCTGCCAGTTTTAAAGCAATTTCTTCTCAAAATAGCAAAAAACAATCTGATTTGATTTTTAAAAATTGTCTTATTGTTCCATTATAGAAGATAATACAGCAGGATTATGTATCCTTTTTTGTATGGTTAAAATGTTTTTGAATGTCTGAATTTGTGAGGATTATTTTTCATGCATAATTCAAGAAATATAGTTCAGGAGAGCCTGCCCTGAAACACCTCCATAGCATAGAGATGTCCCTGGCATATCTAGTTCTTGGGAAATTCATAACATAGATAGAAAATACTAGATATATTTTAAAAGAATTTTGTCATTTTGTCATCAAAGGATACTAAAGTCAACAAAAAATTAGAACCTGTTGAAGTCTAGAAATACCAAAAAGCAAATAGGAATACAAATACATATACAAATACATGTATGTAACAGGAAAAAAACTATGTTATCACAGCGTTTTGGGGGCTGTTTATCAGACAATAAATGTAATATTAATGAATACTTGAAGGACATCATTGTTTCAGGGAGTAGAATGTTTGCATTACATAACCAAATTTCAGGACAACTATCGAGTGGTCACTCTTTGTTTTGACGTTGTCACCTATGTCACAATTCTTCACAAAGATCTATTGATTAGAATTATGATATAAAATAGTTCCATTGATCACTAATAGTTAGTGATCAAACATTCATATACTAATTATAAAAAGGGACTTTGGGAATTTAAGCATAAAAAAAAGCCCACCGTTTATGTGACGTGAATTGACTGATTTGATTCAAAGTTTGGTATTTCATTCTGTAGCTGATACAACTTTATAGGTTATGATAGCAACAGTTAAGGTTATGTAATATACCTGCATCTTTATACAATAATTACAGTAATTTCTCTTGTAGACTGACATTGAAATGGAACCTGAATATGGGGTTTGCAAATCAGTACAAGTACCAGAAATATGAGCAATTGGAGAATAACTTGGTTATATTTTGGACAATATTACAATATTCTTCCATAGTATATGTACACCTGTGAGAGAAATTATCAAACATGTTGACTTAATAGTCTAACTGTCAGGTCAACATGACCTTTTTGGAGAGTGCCTGGACCATTCACAACATGTAAAGAGCGAAGTTTACATGGGTCAATTATCTTTTTCCTTTTTTTCAAAAAGCCAGCATCATAATCTTCTGTAGCAATAAAGTATAATAATAACTCTGAAAATCATGTTGCTTGATTTATTTTCAAGACAAATACATGTTGTTTATAATGAATCAAGCAACATGATTTCGGGGTCATTATTACACTTTATTTCTTCAATTTAGCAGTTGGCAATGGATATTCTTCTGTGTGACTCATAATCTTTAGAACGATTTGAAGTGTCTTGAAATCAATGTGCTTAAACTGATTAGAAAGTCACAACAGTTTGAATCTGGTGTGCATATGGCAATGCTAATAGGTGGAAAGATTTGTCAAAAATCGTTTCTTTCTTTAAACTGTAGACTTCTGAAATGTTTCAAAGATTTTCTGTAAAAAAGTCACCTTCAAACAACTCAATGTAAACAGGGCATAAGACTACACAACTTAACCATCTATAATAATCTGCTTTAACCATGTTTGAACCTGATCAATGACGTGCAACTACTCTAAGTAAAGGATCATCCCAAAAATAGTGAATATCTTTTCTATGGAAAGAGGTACCACGCTCTCTTTTTTCTACTTTCTCTTAGAACTCTCTTGACATAGGTTGTCGTATTACCAACTGTGACCTAGGCTAAGAAAAAGGAAGGTGGATTTATCAGCATATGTTTGATACCAACTGCTGGTTAAAAAGAATTTTGAAAACACAAAATGTGGCGAAATATGACAAAATCAAATTTTAAAAAAGCAATTTGATATCGGTCACAAATGTGGATCATAATTTCCAACATGCAATTCTCATTTTTGTATTTCTTTTAAAAGATAGAAGGATTTTTTTGGCCTGTTTGACATTTTAGATCTATTGCATGCCATGGGTGTAATATAACTAGTGTCAATTACATAATTCTCTATGCAAGTATATTATATCAATGTATCTTAGATTAGAAACATGCCGGAAACATGGAAGAAATAAGCCTAAGGATACAATACAAGCTATCAGTACCAGTCTACAATTTAATATCAAGAAGGATAATACTGCCTGATGTAATTGTTACAATAAATCCTATACTTTTTGGAGGTTGTAGAATAGTCCAATGTTTAAACTAAGATAATAACAAAACTGTTCCATACATATTAAGAGTCTTTTCTTCAACTCGAAAAAGGTCGAATTTTGATTTTTCTCCTAAATGAAGGCAGCTAGTTGTAGGAAATTGATTACTTTTTGGAGGTTGTAGAATAGTTCAATTTTTAAACTAAGATTATAACAAAACTGTTCCATACATATTAAGAGTCTTTTCTTCAACTCGAAATAGGTCGAATTTTGATTTTTCTCCTAGGCCAAATTTGTATCAACTTGCACAGACTGTTACTGATACATTTTGCACCAACAGTAGCTTATATTTTAACACAACATAGAAATGTGTCTCATCTAAGCATCTATTGAAAAATAACATGAAAAACTATCCTGATATTTTTATTTTTTTGAACCTTATCACCTCCCCCCATTTTGAATTTGAAAAATCCATGAAATAGACCTCACTTAGAGAAGGCTAGAAAAAAATGAAGGCAGCTAGTTGTAGGAAATTGATTACTTTTTGGAGGTTGTAGAATAGTTCAATTTTAAAACTAAGATAATAACAAAACTGTTCCGTACATATTAAGAGTCTTTTCTTCAACTCGAAATAGGTCGAATTTTGATTTTTCAGAGTGGTTAGGCTTCTATAGGATCTGTTGTTGAATAATTAAACTAACTTTTGTATATTGGGTGAATTATCATTATTCAGAGAATGAAGAAGGGCTGTGGTTAGACACTTACAGAATCCCTTGAATCCCCTTATTTAAACCACTGTGGAGTTTATTGACTTATTCATTCAGATGGGATTTTCATCAAGACACACTTTTAGAATCCTGTACCAATTATAATTGATATCATTATGTCGTAGTTATACCCAGATTTTGGCCTGTAGGTATTTTATCGAAATTGGGGGAAAAAAAGGGGGGGGGGGGTTTAATTGATTCTAATAGTGTGTCTAACCACAGCCTAGGTGGAAAATATCCAAAACAAAATATTTGCCAAGAAATCAGGCACACACAATGTCTATTACATATCTGTGGTGATTCTACTGGTTGTTAGCTGCAATGGAAATGACAAAATGATTGAAATGCTATTAACTGTTATGCAAACAGATTAAACAATCTCCTTGGGACTGATTGTATTGGCATTTCTACCTTATATCACATCTCAATACCACCAAGCTGTCTAGTTCTCATCCTTTCTTCTTCAACCATCATTTATACATGCTATACATGCCATGCAATTATTTTCTGCATCTCTTATTTCTGCAATGATACATAACCTTCCAAATTAAGGTCAAGTCATTTGTATTCAAATTACTTTCTTTTGTTGTCGTGTCCAAGGTTCATTATACCTCCATCTTGGCCCAAAGTCCTGCAGACAATTCAAAACAGTGGAATGCAAACAAAGACAAGAAAAGTATTGTGTGACAGCAATGAGAAATGTCCAAGTATTGCATCCCCGTTCCTCTGTGGTTTGGGGAAGAACGTTTTTAATTAAACTAATGAATTCCATTTCCTTATTGCTGTTAAACATGTTATGATCATTGGATTTGCACCTTGAATGTATAAGGTACAACAATTAGCTTATATCTCTGTGGGGTTTTGTGCTGCTTTTGGAGTTAGAAAACATGTTTTGAACATGGTGTGGTATCATTCATGCCAAAAGGTACTAAACCTTGAAGGTCAAATTCAAGGCCATTCTAATTACATATTGTTTGATGGCTCTAAGATCACGTACTATGAATCTCTATGATTCTGCTGGATTGATCACAATCATCATTAATGATGCCCTCATGCCTCATCTTTGTTGTTGTAATCATTATTATCATCATTACCCTAATATATAGCTCCCATCCTGCCATGTCGTACAAAGTCACTTGCCTTCTCTTACTCACAGATTTAGCCTGAACAGATTATGGAATATGATATTGATGAATGGAATAATTAGATTAAAAGATGTAATAAGTCTTGATTTTTATCAATTGGGATTAAGGATTCATAGATGCACGGAATTTGTTGTATTGTTGGATAATAGACATGTTTTAGGAATGTTTTTCCATTGCTACATTGTTAGAATAACTCTATAGATTTTTTTTACTATTGTTGTGAGAAATTATAGTTACTTTCAAAATTGTATTACTCAATTGATACATATCAAATAAGTATTTAGTATCAGATAATTCATCAATATTCACTTTAGAAATTGGACAAATGTCCACAGAGTAATTAGATGTCCAGAGAGTATTCAAATGTCCAAGTTTGCAATCACGTAAATTATCATGGTGGGCAAATGTACTGTGGACTATCAGATCAGTACAGGTCAAGGACACACCAACATATTTCTGGGATCAGGATTGTTCCAATTATTTCCAAAATCAAGTCAGCTAAAATATTTTTTCAATTGAAAGTCACAACATTTGCATTAATGAGTACATGATGAATTATTATTACATGTTTTATGTTCAAATCGATGAAAACCTATGTAATGTCCTTTGTCCAAACATTTCTGCTAGTTCTCAACTGTTTCTAACCTGTACTATGATTTACAGTCCACTTGATGCCTTTTTTCTTTGGTAATGGTATATAAAGCAGCTGTTTAATGTCTTTGAAAAGAAATCATTACCTGTTGGGTACTATTTCTAGAAAAAAATCTTAAGCAAACAATGAATGTAGTATAGTTGAAGGCAACTACTCATACTTCTAGCATTGAAGGTGACAAACCTTTGATTTAGTGTTAGATGTAGACAATGGAGCATTTATAAATGGTTAGGGCTACCAGAAAATCCATTTAAGCAATATCCTTTTAGTTTTTATGAGACATTTCATGATTTTTTCTTGCTTTTTGGTGATCACATAGAATTGTATTGCATTTGCATAATTATGTTGTGTTTCAGTGACAAAGCATAATTGCATGTAAAAGAACCAGATGGAAGGTGAAAACAATACTTTCAGCTGATTATCATATAGCTTCCTATTACAGTCAGTAGGACAGATTATAAGTCGTCGCGCTGTAATGGCTGCACTCTGTTTCAATCTGTCTAGTATAGGAAAAGAGTGCCTTTGAATGATCACTGATTAAAAGGGCGCTATATAAATGCCTAGCTATTATTATTATTATTATTATGCCTAAATATCAAAAGGTTTGCTGTTCTCTCACCCCCATGCCTCACAGTGTGTCCTTAAGAAAAAACATTTAGTTCCAATATCCTTTCTTCACTCATTAAAAATCGAACAAGAAAATTCTGGAAAAGAAACTTGCCATGGAAAAGCATCCTGTCCAGAGGGAATGAAAGCTCTCTTGATGATTTTGCTCTAGAACCAGGGATAAGCACTACCTTGATGGGCTTTGTAAGCATGAGCAAGGCCTTACCTTTTTACTTACCTTTGCATTAGAAACTTAAAAGTTTAGTACAGTAACCCACAATTAATGTCCCATGAATTTACATGTATACTATTTATGTATAACATTATATAAAAAGGCCTGGAACTCTAAACTCTAAGACATACTATTTTCATTTAACAACAATTATGTCACTATGGTTTTGTTCTAAGGGAGGGAATGGTTGAGCATTAAGGTTGGCGTCATGTTTCCATTAGGCCATGTTTACACAATCAACATTGCTAGTGTTTTTTTGTACCGTTTTTATTTAGATCTCGTAATCCTTTGGATGACTTGAATTCATTATGAAGTTAACATGTTTACACTATAATCCATTGCCAACTGATAACTTGTAGAAATAAAGTATAATGATAACTCCGAAAATCATGTTGCTTGATTTATTTTCAAGACAAATACATGTTGTTAAATTTTCTACAATCTTACGATGTTATCTTCAGAACACATCAGATTTTCAGTGTTTACAATATCGACAATCTCCTAAAATAATTCAAGGTAGCTTTTCCTGGCTTATATCGCTAACATTGCAGATTGTCGATGTACAACTAGAAATTGGGAACAACAAATCTGTAAATTTGGACCCATCAACTTTTGAAGTGTTTTGTGAATGTTCACTAACTAGCAATAACATATTTGATAGTGTAAACCGGCCTTTTTAGAATGTGCTTTTTGTGGTACATTTTTCTTCTATTAATCATTCCCTTTATCTGTGGGTGCCTTAAAGATAATATCTATAGGCATTGTCTTTGATAAACAAGTAGGGGATCATGATATTTAGAAGCTTTTAGCAAACAATTTGTAAATTGGAAAAAAAAGTCAATGGTTTGAATTCAAGGCATAAATGATGATTACTTAAATTGATTCTTATGAATAAACAAGCTGGAAATGGCAATTCATTGCTGATAACAGCAAAGGCATCACACTCATGGCAAGTTGCCAGGGAGTGGGTACAAAGGGTATTTTATTCTATGATGGCAAAATTATACTACAAATTAAGGAATTATTTCAAGTATTCAACATAGGAACTGCTTTTATAAGAGTTCATACACCTTATCCTTAGCAACAAATTAGCTTTTGCAGACATAAGAATTTTTACTGAGGAACTGTACGCCCCTTGTAACCTTACAGAATGAATGTCCATAGACTCCCCCATGTCTCCTGAAAACAATATCATGTAAGTTTCAGATGACATATTGCCTTCAGACATTGGAACAAATTCAATGAGCTCCTATTTCATCATGGCATCAAATGTTCAAAGGTTGGAATATGGCTTATCACAAATATTTTACAACAAAAAGGTGACTTACGGATAGGAAAGATTTTTTATAAGAGGAGAGGTTTTTGGTTCATTCAAGCTCTTTATTCCATTCAATACACATTTTAGACAAGTTAAAGTGCATTGTTTTGGCCTCATCCTTGACAATTTGAGTTCACACATACTTCACAAAACTTAATGTAACTTAATCAAAAGTAGGAGAAGAGATAGAATCAAACAAAAGATTGTTGAATTAAAATTCCCAATTGTCTCCTAGTCTCAAAGGAGGACTGCTCTACAGCCATTCTCATAAAAAATGTCCCAATAAGGCCACTCAAATTTGATTAGCCATGTATTAAGTCCTTCTTCCATCTGTTCCACTGTTTTCTCTTTCCCCCATGCTTCTTTAGCTCTTCTCACTTCTTTCCGCTATTCAAGTAAAGAGCCATTTTCACACAGTTAAGGGGAGACTATACCCGACATTAGAGGACATAACCCTAAAATTATCGAAATTGATTTTTCAGCATAAATCATAAGTTCAATATGTTTA